>BHFT01030154.1:0-16006 GCA_004320025.1 Laticauda laticaudata | reverse complement strand
TGGCTCAATTAACAGCCCAACTTGCTTTGCTGCAGGCTCATGCAGCTCCTCCTCCCCCTCCCCATCGGAAATGCCCGGTGGCTGTGCCAGATGAGTGTTCTAGGCAGCCTGAGATGTTCCCGGCTTTTATGGGACAGTGCCAGTTATTTATGGCTATGAGGCCAGAGGATTTCCCAGATGACCGGGCTCGGGTGGGGTTTGTAATAAGCCTCCTTTCTGGCTCAGATGGTCAGATGGGCCACACCTTTGTTGTTCAAGAATAGCCCCTTATTAACTAATTACCAGGGTTTTTTGGCAACACATGCGCCACATGTATGAAGACCCCATATGAGTGCAGACGGCAGCCAGGCATCTTAAGGACCTTCGCCAAGGGAGGTGCCCCTGCAAGAGTTTATTTCTGAATTTCGGCTTTTGTGCCTGGACTCCAACTGGAATGACGCAGCATTAATGGACGAGTTAGCTTAAGTGGAAGCAGCCCCAACCCTTGACGCTCTGGTGGTGCAATGCTTGCACATCAATGCACATCTCCAACAGCGAAAGAACCGTCACACCGTCCAGGGGCAGCCATCTGCATTTGTACTGCAGCGCACTGTGCTAACAGCACCCTGGGTCACCCAACGTGTCATGGCAATGGCCGAGGAACCAATGGAGTTAGGAGCAGTCAGACTTCACCTGACGGCCCAGGAGCGAACATGGAGACACCAAGGGGGTTTGTGCTTGTATTGAGGGGGGGGCAGGATATTTCGCTATTTCTTGTCCTCTAAAGGAAGTGAGGCACTCAAGCCTGTGCCTGAATCTTGGCATGATCAGTCAGGAAATGGGGCAGGCCTGACCTGGGGGGAAACCCTAGGCCGGGCACGTATCAAACACCTGCCTGAATTAGCGGAGGTTGACCCTGGGCCCCCTCGGCATCTGATTTTGGACACTCGGTTATTCTTGGCTAACCAGTTGGAAGGGACATTTGTACTCCATGTCTGAGCCTGAGCTGGCTGCACTACAGGACTTTTTGGACAAAAACTTGGCCTCCGAGGGTTCATCTGGCCTTCATCATCCCTTCTCTCAGCCCCAGTCCTGTTTGTCAAGAAGACGACAGGAGACTTACGTTTGTGCTGTGATTATCGTCAACTAAATGCCATCACAGTGCAGAATAGCTACCCTTTGCCACTCATTCCAGAGTTGTTGGAGAGGTTGAGGGAGGCCACTATCTTCACCAAGCTCAGTCTTCGAGGGGCCTACAACCTGGTGCAGATACGAGAGAGGGACAAATGGAAGAAAGCATTTGGCACCCAATACGGCCATTTTGAGTACACTGTGATGCTGTTTGGGTTGACCAACGCCCCCATAGTCTTCCAGCACCTGATGAATGACGTGTTTCGGGATATGTTAGATTGGTTCGTGGTGGTGTTCCTGGATGATATTCTGATCTATTCCGGGTCCAGGGACACACACCTTCAACATGTTCATCTGGTCTTGCAATGCCTTCGGGAGCACCAACTTTATGCGAAGCTGGAGAAATGTCTCTTTTTTCAGACTTCCATAGNCCAAAGGCATCACCATGGACCCGTGCAAGGTGGAAGCCTTATGTAGTTGGGGACCCCCTTGTGGCGTGAAGGATGTTCAACTGAAGGATGTTCAATTGGGGTTCACTAATTATTACTGAACCTTCATCCCAGGTTTTGCCAAGCTGACAGGTCCAATAACCCAGCTCCTTCGAAAGAAGGTCCCGTTCCAGTGGGCCCCCCTGCAGCAACAGGCTTTTGAGGCCCTCAAGAATGCCTTCATTGCAGAACCTGTCCTGAGGCACCCTGATCCACATCATCCTTTTGTGGTGGAGACGGACGTGTCCAACTTGGCTATTGGGGCAGGTTTGCTCAAGCATTGGGGCCGGTTGTACATACCCACGGGGCTGCTTCGAGCCCTTATTATGACTCAGTGTCATGACGACCTTGCAACCAGCCATTTTGGGTTTTTTAAGACCCTCCATCTTGTAACGCAGACTTTTTGGTGGCCTCGAGTACGGCATGATGTCCACACCTATATCACATCCTGAGTACCATGCAGGCAAGTGAAAATCGCGACGGGTGCATGTTTTGGTCTCCTCCAACCTCCGCTGACTCCATAAAGACCATGGGGAGCAATTTCCATGGAGTTCTTGGCTCATTTACCGCTGTCCTCTGGATTGACAACTGTGCTGGTGGTGGTCGACATGTTGACAAAAATGGCTCACTTCATTCTTTGTCGTAAATTGCCAATGGCCCGTACAACTGCCCGTTTGTTCTTGCAGCATGTTTTTCATCTCCATGGTCTACCAGACAGGGTAGTTTCTGACTGTGCTGTACAATTTATAGCCCAATTTTGGAAAAGCCTGATGACCATATTATAGGTGCAGGTGTGCTTGTCGTTGTTGCACCATCCAGAGACTGATGGGGGGGACAAAAAAGGTCATTGGCATTCTCAAGCAATACTTGCATTGTTTTGTAAACCAACGGCAGAACAACTGGGCTGATTATCTCCCTCTGGCGGAGTTTCCATTCAACAACTCCCAGCACACCTCCATCCAAATGACACCATTTTATGCTCATGTGGGGTACCATCCGTGGTTCTTCCCTTTGACACTATTCGATTCCCCTGTTACCAAGATCTGGGAATTCCTTTTGGAACTTGACTCAGTTCAGCAGTGAGTTTGGCAGCAACTGATACAGGCCAAGGAAGATTTCAAGCGGTTCGCAGATCGCTCTCGACGGGCAATGCTTCCGCTGGCTGTAGGAGACCGTGTGTGGCTATCCACAAAATATCTTCAGGTCAACTGCCCGATAAAGACGCTGGACCATTGGTTCATCCGCTCATTTCCCATCGAGGTGGTCATCAATCCCGTAGCCTCTCGACTGACTCTACTGCACTCCATGCAAATTTATCCAGTCTTCCGCCGTTCCCTTTTGGTCTCTGATGCCCCTTTGTGTTATCTCCAACGTCCCACAGCTGTTGATCCACCACCTGTGCCCAGTGAAGATGGCGCAGTAGAAGGAAAGGTGGCCAGCATTAGGGATTCCCGCTGGCTGAAAGGGCAGTTCCAGTATTTGATCGAGAGGCAGGGGGATAGGCTGGAGGCCCTCTCCTGTGTGGATGCTTCCACAATCCATGCCCCGGACCTTATACGGATGTTCTATGATCATTACCCCTTGCGACCACATCCTGACCATCAGACTCGGGGGAAGGGCTCTGCGGTGGGGGGATAGTGTTGTGGCCCCGATTCCCAAGCCTATGCTGTCAAGGGAAGAGGACCTGGAAGATGAGGAGGAGGAACTGGGAATGCCTTCCTCCTCAGGACCTTCCTCTCTGGCAATGCCTTCCTCCCCAGGACCTTCCTCCCGGATAATGCCTCAGGTTCCCTCAGACAACCGAGAGGAACAGATTAATCTTGAGATTAATCAGGAGGAAGGAATATTGGAGCAGCCCCTAACAGGGAATAAAGAGGAAAAGTGTTGGCTCGATCCTAAGCAGCATCATTAATAATTTTGTTTTCCCTCAATACCACACACACAATATTGTGTGACTTACTCAATTTAGTAAAAAGAAATGAATATATTCTTTCTAATGGCTGGATAGCTACATGGTGGTAACCCATAAAATGATTTGTTGGAATTAGCGCTAGGTAAACTTCTGTTGCACAAACTATGGCTTATTGCAGAAGTAAGCAATTCATGCCCCCTCCCCATTATTTGTGGGATTCCCAAGTCTCTTCTGACCGTAATTATTAAAAATTAGCATGTTGATTTCCTGTCATTTCAAGGGAGGAAATACATTAGGCACAATTTAGTGAATGAAATTAATAGTCTGATTTCCAACAATATACCAAAAACAATAAACATCAAGAAGAGACAACAAAATATCTCTAGGTTCTCTTTCACAAATAGTGGCCCCAATCCTATTTGCTGCTGCTGCTGCTGCTGCTGCTGCTGCTGCTGCTGCTCTCCTCCTCCTCCTCCTCCTCCTCCTCCTCCTCCTCCTCTCCTCCTCCTCCTCCTCCTCTTCTTCTTCTTCTTCTTCTTCTCTTCTTCTTCTTCTTCTTCTTCTTTCTCTTCTTCTTCTTCTTCTTCTTTTCTTCTTCTTCTTCTTTTCTTCTCTTCTCTCTTTCTAAATAATGCAATAAATTGCACCTTATTTTCAAATAGCAAACACAATCATTTTTTTTTTTTTTAAATTTCCTGGCTCCATCCAGTGAAGGATACAGAAGTGCTCAGATTCATGACCCTGCCCTTTTTTCTTGTCCTGCCTACAAACAGTGCTTCATTTAAAGTCTTTCCCATCCTGGCTTTCGGAAAATTAACTGCAGGAGACGGTAAGAATAGCTGCAGAGAGTAGTCAAAGGAGATCAGGGGCTATTGAGTCAGAATTACATCCATCTAGTTGTTTGGAAGAGTAGAAAATACGGGTGGTTCCAGTGGAATATGGATAACTGTTCTTGCTCTAAATATTAGTGTGAATACAAAAAGTGATAGATGCCTTTCACATTTCACATTTCAGAAGAAGGGAGAGACTAAGAACTTTAAGCAAAGAAAAAGACAAGGCTAAAGAGTCTATGGAATGTGAAAGAGAAAAGCTACAGAGAAATAAAGGACAAATAGAACATTAAGGGAGCAAGAGACAATTTTATGTGCGTGTGTGAATTTGGCATGTTGAAAACATTTAACAGGCACACACTGGACTGGCTGGGCAATCTGCCCTACGTACAAAGTCGGACAAGACCAATCCGAATACAACCAATGTCAGAAAGTGAACTGGCCTTCTAGAATTTCTAGGCATTTTCATAGAGTCCAAAAGCAGGATTTTCTCAGTTATTCAGGAGCTCATTCCTCATTTTTTTTCCAACTGCCTTGGCAGGAAACTTGAGGTGAGAGGGACTGTTTCAAAATCATCCAGTGATTATATATTTACTACTTTTTGGGATTATTTATTGTGGTGTTTAGTATGAATACTATATTTTGTAATATGTTACATGTCATATGTTAATGTTATATATAAATTCCCTCCTTCATTACCAGCCTGCTTTCATCTCTCATTCCAAAGTTAGATTCTGTTTGTATCTAAAAGTCAGATATCAAAGTTAGATTATTTGTTTAATTACATCTTTTTGTTACTTTTAGTGTCTGAAATTTCCAGTATAGGCAACGTGGAGGAGATAAACAGAAAGGATGGAATGAATTTTGGCTTGCAACACATTGTACAAATTATGGAAGTAATACAAATTGTTTCTCGGCATAGCTTTCTCAGTCTCAGCTCAGCAATTCAGACTAATTTTGTAGGAATTAAAATTTCTGTGAGATTAAGAAAATTATGTATTTCAGTTTATTGTTCACCTCACTTTCTGGTTTCTTGTGATAACCCAGAAACCCTCCAAGCTTCGGTTAAGACAGCAGGCTGGGGACTGACTGGTTCTCTCATCAGGGGTGAGTTTCTACCAGTTCTGTCCACCTCTGTAGAACCGGTAGCTCTGAAGAGTAGCAGACATAGAACCAGTTCTATGTCTGCTTATGTTTTTGCCCGCCTGCCCACCTGGGCTCTTACCTGACCTTTATTTCCTGATTTTTTCAACTTCAGCTGCCATGGAAGGCACAGCTGCAGTTAAAAAAGCAGGAAAAAAAGGGCTTTTTGAAAGGCTGCTTTTCTGCATGCAGCATGCTGATGACGATTTACAGGTGCGCTCCGCAGCGTGCTGAAAAGTACATTGTAAATCACTGAACCTCGTAAATGATAGAACTGGTAGTTAACCTTGATGGATCCCACCCTGGCTCTAGTCATATCTTAGGTAGAAAGCCAACTGGGTTGGTCCCGCTATCTCAGCTCTAGGAATAAGGAGGCAGTGACCATTTCTAAAATCTTTACAAGAAAACTGTAAGATCAAATCCAGGCACTTCCCTGGAATTCAGGGTGATGCAAAGAGACAAAACAAAAGAATTGAAAAGCATGATTTCATGAGCGTGGTATTGCAGATAGTTTATGACTGATTTCCGGTTTCTAGGACGGTTGCAATATGTTAAGACTTTTCTGTTTTAAGAAACAGAGTGGTTTCCATGGATCTCTCTGCCAGCATCACCCTTCTCTTGAATATCTCCTGCTGCATGTGGAATACCGAATCACGAAAGTTTTCTTCCGTGCTCAGTGTGCCAAATGGGGGTTCCTGGGGTGAATGGGGTCCAGCTTCATTTTGCTCTTATGGCTATGCTAATGGCTTCTCCCTGAAGGTAAAAGTTTACTTTTCTGATGCTCCTTTACTTCTAAATATTCTCTTGTAATTAGTCCTTCAGCTTATCTGCCAAGAAAGACAATCTAGAAGCAATTGTGTTGATGCTTTACACTTTTGATTCTGTAATTAAAGGAATGCATTGACTTTGGAGTGGAATACTGTGCAGCAGATCTAATCTTGATCCAATTCATTGTCTAATAAACTGAAGGTAAAGTTCCCATCGTACATGTGTGCTAATTATTTCTGGCTCTAGGGGGTGAGTTTGGATCACCAACAAGATCTTGACTATTCAGCTTGTATTTTATTTTCTGATTTTTTTTGCCAATATGTAAGACAGAGAATTTATTTGTTGAGATTTGAAGGTGCCATTTGATTGACCATTTTGCTACATATTCAAGGTCTTTTTGGAGTGTAATAGTGTTACCTGTGGTGTTGAATAGCTTTACATCATCAGCGNGTACAGAATTTGATGGGACGCTCCCAATTTTGACCATTTGTTGTCTGTTTGACAGGAATGCTTCTATCCAGTTATGTAGGTGTCCAGACATATAAGATTTTAGTTTTAGTAGTAGTTTGTCATATACCACTGAATCAAAGGCTTTACAGAAGTATATGTAGATTGTGTCTATTGCTTTGTCCTGATCGAGTTGTATAGTCCATATGTTTTTGCAGTGTAAGATTTGCAGATTACAGGAAAGTTTTTTTCTGAAACCAAAATGTTTATTAGAGAGTAGGTTATTTGTCTCTAGGTGGAGGATAATGGATTGGTTAATAATTGATTCCATGATTTTACAGTTGACGCAGCATAAAGAGATTGGTCTGTAATTTTCAACTTGGCTGGGATCTCTTTTGTATTCTTTTGTATTCCTTTTATTTTTATTTATTTTTATTTATACTCTTTTGTATTCCTGATTTGTGCAGTGGTGTAACTAATAGTTTGTGGGCCATAGTAAGTGTATCTCTTTTGCTCCCTTACATTGTTCTTCCTAGCATGCATTTACTCCAACAAGACCCATTGTGGACTTTAGTCTCCCTCATACTTCTCCCATTGTGCACTTCATGACTCTATTTGCCTTCCTTATAACTTTCTTTGTGAGGAGACAAAGAGTGCAGTGTTGTGCTACATGTGCAAATGCTGTTAATGAAGAACAGGAGTGTGGTTGCTGTTAATGTCATATACTCGAATCCTCAACACAGCTCTTCAAAATCAAATTCCAGGCTATTCTGTCACGATTCTAATTTTTGTTGGTGTAGTAAAGAATGATGAAAGGAGTGGTACAGTGCAGCGCTCGCCTCACAATCAGAAGGCTGTGAGTTTGATCCCAGGTAGAGGCAGATATTTCTCTCTATGGGCACAATGAGAATATATCTACTAAATAAATATCCACTTTGGTGTCAGGAAGGGCATCCAGCCAGTAAACACTCCGCTAGGTACATTCAGTTGCCAAGACTCCACCCCGCAAGGGATTATGGGGTTGTGAAACGAAGATAATGATTAAAGAATGATGAACATGTTATGCCGGTTCTGAGGTATGGTTTTGAAAATATAGACAAGAGACCAGAGGGTGCCTTCAAGCTTAAGTGTTCATTCAGCTGAACAATGATGGGCTCCTTAAAAGAAAAGAAAACCCAAGTTACACTAAATGCTGGTTTTATACTTTTTGTAACATCCAACAAAGCTGGCACAAAAGGGATAAAAATGTCACCCAGAAAGGCTGGTACTCAATAGATAACTAGGCTGGTACATGATAGATACACTAAAACAAAATTAACTAGAGATATTCTAGATACTTCTTGCAGTTTGGGGTGGTTTCCTAAGGACACTGGGCATTCTTGGGTGTCTCAGCACATTGTGTGTTCCCCTGATGACTTTCCATGACTTAAGAAATCTGTAGGGATAATCTTCATGTACCCACCTTCTAGGGTTTCTCAAGATTCCTAGCCAACATTAACTATATATCGTTTGCAATAACTTTTATCTATTTATCAGATTATTTAATTAGATCAATTGCAAATGAAGGTATCAGCAATCAAAATGCCCCAAATCAAGATTTGAAGGAAATCAAATCAAGATAGAAGGAAAAAAGCAGGGGAAATGGTGCTTAGAATAAGTGCAAGACGATTTGCAATATGAGAAGCCTCAGCTATAATGGAGTTTGAACATGAGGAGAAGTCTTGGGGATTAGGAGAAGTCTTGGGGAATTAGGAGAATTAGGAGAATTAGGAGAAGTCTTAGGGAAAAGATCAAGAGAAGAATCCTAGAGGTTTATGCTAGCTGTCAAAAGACCCCATTCCTCCATTTTTTCCTACATGAGCACCAAAGAATTAGGTTGACTATCAAATTTTGACCCAGAATTATGTAACAAAACCAAAAAGTAGATATTTGCTTCATTCCTAGCTCAAGAGTTTATCCACTGTGCCTGAATCTCTTGGATTGATGACAAGTGTTTTATTTAGACACTGAAGAGATGCTTATGTATCATTGCCTTTTTTGGCAGGTGGAGAACCTGGACCAGAAAAAGACTCTGCCCTGGAGGTTATCTGGTTACTTTTTCCATGAGAGTGGAACCACATCAAAAAATACTTGATGATACAGCAGTAAACAACATTGGGTTCAAATGCAGTGGTGGTGCTAACCTGATAGGCTTTGGTACTAAATGGGGTAAATTCGGCCCATGGAGTGATCGCTGCTCAATTGGCATATGTGGGATGAAAACAAGGGTGGAGGATGCACAGGGCATTAGTGATGACACAGCACTTAATGATGTGGCTTTTTACTGCTGTTAATGGTTGATACATGTTTCCTCACCTATAAATATACTTTTGCTGTACATTTTCAAAAACTGTTAATTCCAATGAAAATAGTACCTTGACAATAAATGGTGTGTTTGTGCATAATGTGGTACTACAAGGTAACCTTTCCCTCTGGTGATACCTCTTGAAACAGTCCAGATTGGAGTTGCATAAGGAAGATAGCAGAAACCTCAAACATTGCAAATGATTGACTGTCTTCCCTCTCATCATTTTGATCCAAATCACAGCACCAAGCTATGCAAATAAAATTAATGTTGCATCAAAAAAATATAATGTTGCATCTTCAAAGACTTCTTTATTTCAATAAGCTTCTGCAATTTCAACTGAATGGTGGGCAATGAAAGATTCATATTCTTTGAAGACATCTGGTTGTTAGTACTTTGAAGGTACAGTTGCCTTTTGAAAACACCTTTGAGATGGTCGTGACCTGGATGAAAGAGAATTTCCATAAACATTTATCTACCCAGGTCTGTTTTAGTTGGGATATCAGGACCTTTGCTGCATTTTGTTACCACTGTACCAAACTGATTCAATTCTTCATGATATAAATTAAAACCATGTTTTGTTCTATGATAGGACACATTTCTAGCTAGGATCAGTTCTTGGGTGCCAAGGATAATGTGGCTGAATGTTCATTTAAAATGTTGACATCTTTTCTTCTATTTTGGTTTTGAAATGATCAAGGTGGTGAGAAAGGGATAAGATTTAACTGGCATCCACAAAAGTCACAGTTCAATAGGGTATTTCTAAATGTATATGCAACTTTGTCCATGGCAAAGTGATGGGGCTAATTTCTATTTCCAATGCCAGGCTAAGAGAAACAAGGAGAAACCTGGGAATAGACAGAGCAATGGCTCAGATGTTGTCATTTAAATTTATAAGGTTGGAAATCATGGTATTCCAGTGTTATCACTCCTTTTCCTCCCAGTTTGATATATTTGGATTTTATTATTTTACAAGCTGATTAGAGTCAATATTTCTGAATTTTTAAAGAGAAGATCCAGAAGAATGAAATTTTTACATAGATTTAATTTATCCCATTATATCAGTTCTTTTTCTCCCATTTTGAATTCTGCCTTAAGCCCTAGAAAATATGTGAAGCAGACTACTATGGTTTAAAATCCATGCTTTAAGACGTAATGGAAATTAACCCAGAGAACCCAACTTATTTGACGAAGGGTTGTAAATGAAGCCCTGGCTAAAGACACTCTGTGAATACACCTAGTATTGATCAAAAGTAAGTTTTGTGACTAAGAGGCTGTACATACACAACATCAGGAAGTCCAGAGGATTTGGTCTGCCTAATTGGGAGTTGTACTATCAAGCTACAAACTTGACATGGGTTAAGGAATGGATCACATTAAGAAATACTAGATTGTTGACACAAGAAGGACAGGATCTGTTGTTGGGGTGGCATGCCTTTTTATGGTATAAGGGAACTAAAATACAGGGTTATTTAGAAGACATCATATACAAGGAGTCTCTTGTAGTTAAATTGGGAGAAGATTAAAAGAATGTTATTCGAAAATTCCAGTCTGGTTATCGACTCTTGAAGCATTTTCTTATCCTATAACATATAAGAAGGAACAAACACTTAGATATGGGGAAATTTTGAATGAAAAGGGTGAACTTAAATCGATGCAAAAACTAGAGGAACAAGGTAAAAGATGAATTGGTTTTCTTATGTGCAAATACATTCAAGGTTTGAAAAAGATTTAAAGGTTTAAAAATAGAAGGTTTCTATAATTAATTGACTGATTTAGACAAGATTTTGACAGGTACTGATGAAAAGGTGATTAAAAAAATGTATCGATATTTTATTAGAAATTAACCAGAAAAGAAACAAGTTAAAGAAACTATGATTGCTTGGGGAGAATATTTGGATATGGGATTGATCTAGAGAAATGGCAAAAATTGTGGTCTCAAAATTATAAAATGACAAGTCAACAGCATTTAAAGAAAATTTTATATAAGAGTTTTACAGGTGGCATTTTCCTCCGACAAGAATAGCAAGAATGTTCAAGAATAAATCAGAAAGATGTTGGAAATGTCATCAGATACCTGGCTTATATTACCATATGTGGTGGACTTGTGCGGATTGCCAAAAAAATATTGGACTAAAATCCACACGTGTTGGAAAAAATGACTAAAAAGCACATAGATTTAAAACCAGATATATATTTATTGGGAATTCTACCTGATAGATACAGTAAACATTTAAAATATTTGGTTGTAAATGTATTAACAGCAGCTAGGATTGTATTTGCTAAAATTGGAAAAATGAGAAAATACCATCGCAGGAGGAAACTATCAGAAAATACTGGAATGTGCTGAAATGAGTAGATTGACATTTGAAATTAGAGAACAAGAGGATAAACAATTTTACAAAATTTTGGACTGTTTTTGTCAATGGCGAGATAACAAAATATAATAATTAGAATATGTAGAATTTTAGAAAATAATGAATATATAAAGATGTATTTCTTTTCTTTTTTATTATTATATATATAAAATGTTATAAAATAAACTAAGTAAAGTATAGCTATCTCGCAAAGTATGAATGAACAAAATTATAGTCAACTTATTGATTAATAATAATGCTAGGATATTCAATTTCTGATTGATAATATGAGTTATTATGTAATGTAATTGAGACTATGAAATCGATGCACAAAAAATTTGTAAACCAACTGACACACTGCTTGTACATTTGGGGGAGAAAGTTGGATGTTTTTATGTTTTGTTTGTTTTTGTTTGTCTTTAAAAATCAATAAAACTTAACCAGAAAAAAAAAACCCATCAGGAAGTCCTTCCTTAAATTCCCCTTAAATTTTTGACAAGTTTTAAATATCAAGTCTTTTTCATCTCTTCTAAGTGATAGCTAAGTGATAAGATGCAACAAATCCTTGTTGTTCTAAAAGCCAATCCCGATCATTTGACATAATTTAAGATTCTAATTCAACTGTCATAGTCCATTCTTTCCCCTTCCGTTTCCATGTTACCGTACCCTCTTGCATTTTAATTTTACACAGAAAAGAGCAAGTAGAATGACTGGGGAGTCACAGAAGCTCCCATAGAAGGAAGGCCTAAGCCATGTAGTGATTTTTACTTTAAGCCAAAGGAGTGGGATCCAAGAACACAACAGAAAAATACATGATATCAGCTTTTCTTCCACTTTAACAAGTCAACTACTGAAACTAAATGCAGATTTTTGTTAAAAAAATGAACGTATTACATTGTAGCATACAATGCAATTAGATGTGGTTGTGGCTGACAATTTGGATGATTTTGAAAAAGACTAGCTACTACTGCTGCATACTAACTCTTGAACTGCCACAAGCCTGCCTTAATTTTTTTCTTGGGTACAGCCACTCATGCTTTGATTACCATTAAGTTGATTTTTTTTTAAAGCAAAGAACAAAAAATGTAACAAAAGATTTTTATGAGGTCCCTCATATGTTGTCAAATTTTTAGTATTTATTAAGCAGTGTAAGTTATAAGGATTTTTCTAGGTTATCATAATAAAATATATTATAAATGGTACTATTTCAAATTTAAGGACATTCCTTTTTTAAGGCCCTGTCACACTGCCCAGCGGATGCAAAACGTTTGTAAAAAGGACACAGCGGACGAGAAAAATGTTCCATCCGNCGGATGTCCCCCGTATGCCTAGAGGATGCAGAACGGATGCATTGGATACATTTTCCGCTCAAAAGTTTTGAGCAGCTCAAAACCTTCTGAGCGGATGAAATGTCAATAGACGGATGCTGGACGGATAGAGAGGAAGCAAAACGGAGGCAGTGAGTACAGAACGGAAGCATCGCGTTAACCAATGGATGGCAAGTGTTTTTCTCCGTTTTACATCCTCTTTCCATCCGTTGGTGCAACGTGACAGGGGCTTTAGTTGTTTTCTCTATCAAATCTAAGTCATATTCTTTTCTACTGCCTGTGAGGGGAATGGCTACAACTAATAGTTAACTGTCACATAGATGACATTTGATAGTTTTCCTCTTTATTTAAATTGTTGAAGGCAACAGCACAGAAACCTAGAGGTTGAAGAGATATCACACCACATCTACATTTCCTGCATGGACAAATGGTTTTGAACAGATGGCTATCTAGCCTAAGTTTTGAAGACTTCCAATGAGAGAGAACTCACCACATTCTGAACTTTTCCACTGGCTGATAACTCTTTCCATTAGGAAATGTCTCCTAATTCATTGGAGAACCATATCTCTTTCTGACTTTGGCCACTTAATGAGAAGGAAGGATGGAGAAGAGCCTAATGCTGGGAACGATTGAGATCAATAGAAGAAGGGGATGGTAGAGAATGAGGTGGCTGTTTGGAAAGCAGTTGGCATGAGCTTAATTAGACTCCAGAAGATGGTAGAGGACAGGAAGACCTGGAGGAATGTTGTCCATAAGGTCACGGTTTGACTACAATGTTCAGGTGTTTTGTGCAATCTAGATTGTCACAAATCTTTCCTATCAGTTTAAGGTTTGGGTTAGGGTTAGAAGAAAGCAAATACAGTGTTAACAGACTGCAGGGAAATAGATATGAGAAATGGTTGGAATCACCAAGTATGTTTAGTTTACAAAAAGAAAAAAAAATTATGGGGCAACATAATAATTTCCCTCAAGTATTTGAAGGGATGAAATGCAGAAAAGGGGGAAGGCTTGAGGATTTCATTCTACAAGAGTATATTAGAAATAATGAGTTCAAATTATGAAGATTTTTCTAATGGCAAATGAAACAGCAATGGGCAGCTTTGCCTGAGAGATTGTAGGTTCTTTCATTGAACGGTTTTAAAAGGCCATCTGTCCTGGGTACTATAGTCACCCAGGCAGGGGATTGAATTAGATTGCCCTTCACAATTTGTAGATAGCCATGCTACCCTTGAATAAGGTTTATTCAAGGCTTATGTTCATTTGTCAGCACTAAGAGAGAACTAGAGAAGATTCTGATTTGGCTGCTCAGTTAACATGGAGTATATTTACAACCTACATCACGCTGTTGTTGCTGTTCCTAATTAATTAATTAATGGTTGTTGCACCATTATATATCATAATTCACTTAGGAGCCTTTGGAGAATGCCTCACCATGTGATCCTAGGCTCTTCATATAAACACATCGGTCTCAAGATGTTGATGTTTAAATGTCAGCAGCAACATTTTGAACTGGCCTTACGAACAAATTATAAGCCATGGCATAATAAGGACAGATAATCTAAATCTTGTTCCATAGTCTTAAGACTGTTTATTTTGAAACCATTCTCTCATTTGGGAGTAACTTTTGGCAATTCCAGTTACAACTACTGAAAATCCATAGTTACTATCATTTTGAGGATAAAAATATATGAAAAGTATGACATAATGGAAGAAAAAAGAAAAAAAGAAAGAGGTGAGAGAAAGAAAACTGGTCACTCCAATGTTTTAAAAAACATCCCTGACCAACCCATATAACTGGAAACATTGTAGAAGGAGCACCTTTTTGAATTTGTGGGGTGGGGGGATTGTTTGGTATCAGCTGTTAATTTTTTTTTTTGATAAAAATTGACATTTGAGTCTGGAGAATAAGAAGAGTATAGCTTAGAAAAGCCCATAGGAGCTTATGAACTAAGGTTGGTACACCAATGATTGTATTTTGATCTAAAATAAATGAAGAAAGACTAAATGCATAAAATAGATCCAGGAGGATTGGTTTGAACATTCACTACTCTTGTTGACTGAACTAGTTTCCAAACAAATAGAAAAAATATAAAGCTATAGAAGCAGAATGATTTTGTCTTTCTACATCATAAAGAAAATACTTTTCAGGTGGTGAAGATAGAGGGGACACTCACTCGATCACCAGGAGCTTATCCTTTCCTTTCCTATCCCTTGTTTATAAAATAACAGTATACCCTCCTAGACCCATCTACTTTGCACTCTCCTCACTTGCCATCAAAATGTTTTTGTGATGGTCTACTCTCCATTGCTGGACTGTTTTCTTCAGAAGTCGATACAACCCAAACTCAATCATTCTTGGAACAAGACATTAGGACATGTTCTCTTCAGGTCATAAGTTATACTGTATATGGCAGATTGACTAAAACTGATTAGAAAAGGTTTCCAGGACATTGTTATTTCACTGTGATATAGTTCAGCAATTCGTTCTGACATTTGATTTTTAGAAATCATTTCAGGGGTTAGTTTCATCAATGTTTAAAAAGCATATTTTGATCAGTTAGCTTCAGCATTTGTTTTAGATCCACCTTAATAATCTATTTCAAAACTTAAAAGACAGTAAACTTAGAATCAGTAGAATTTCTTGGTTAACTCTTCTGGAGAAAAAGACCCCACATAGATATAGAAATGGTTGAACTGAATGGCTACGGTGGCAAGACATGTGTGTGTGTGTGTGTGCGTGTGTGTGTGTATGTATATGTATGTAAAATAAAAATCTGTACATTTTGAAAATTAAGAACATAATGGCCGAAGGGAGTTTGCAAAAGTTTTGAAAATGTACAAGTTTTCCAGGGCAAAAATCTTTTCTAGCAAAACAAAAAAATATTCTACACAGTCATAATTGTTGAGACTGCTGAATTTCTGCAGCTGTTATTGGAATAACCATGCAATAATGTGATTAGCATGGACACATGGTTAATAATTTTGTTTTCCCTCAATACCACACACATAATATTGTGTGTGTGGTATTGAGGGAAAACAATATTGTGTGTGTTACTCAATGTTGTAAATATATATACATATTCTTTCTAATGGCTGGATAGCTACATGGTGGTAGCCCATAAAATGATTTGTTGGAATTAGTGCTAGGTAAACTTGTGTTGCACAAACTATGGCTTATTGCAGAAGGAAGCAATTCATGCCCCCCCCACCCATTATTTGTGAGATTCCCAAGTCTCTTCTGACTGTAATTATTCTCCTCCTCCTCCTCCTCCTCCTCCT
>BHFT01030153.1:0-67041 GCA_004320025.1 Laticauda laticaudata | reverse complement strand
GTATTCCTATCCTGTCCAGTTGGGGAGGTGATACCCGCTGCAGAAGCCCACTGCTTCTGTCCGGTCTGAAAATAGGGTGGCGATCTGGAATTACCTGGCTTCACTACTGTTGGTTGAAGAATCATGTCCTCTGCGTCCCTCCCTGAAGGGTCAGGTGTGTCAGAAGGTTTTGGCTTGTTAGGCCTGCACGTGTTCTTTTGTCCTAAACAAGAAGGATTGAAAAAAGCTGTGGCGAAATAAGCCTGCTAAAAGCAGGCTGGTCAGGAATAAGACTTTCATCCTCAGAGCATTTCCCTTCTAAGGGGTCTGCCTCTGACAGGGGGCTTCGCCATCGTGAATTTGAATTCCCACTTCAGAACTCCAGCCATTTGAAAGATTTGATCTACTTCCTCCTCCTCCGCCTCGGGCTCTTGGAGAGGGGTCTCCCCCTCCTGGGCGTGGTTGTTGTTTCCGACCTGGTTCAGTGACCCTCAGTGGGGCTCTTGGTCAGTAGCCTATAGGGTAAGGTTCTGGACATTCCGTGTATGAAGCCCACTGGCAAATCCATTGGCTATAGCCATCTCCATCCAGGCTTTACATCCTCTCTGGAACCTCCTCAATGAAGACTGTCACCCTGGTGAAAAACCTAGCGGGCTGTCGGGATTGAAAATGTGGCTCCAGCGGGCCCGTCTGGTTGGTGTTCCAGACACTTGGGCCTGTTGTAACCTCGTGGAGTTAAGCTGCGCTGATGAAAGGGAGAAATCTAGAGGAGGAGGAGAGTGTGAAGAACTGAGCGGACTGGAAGAGGGGCCCCTGAGATACAAGTGTGACCTCTCGAGAAATGCCTGTCTATTGCTTTTGTAAGTGCCTTATGGCCGTCCTTAAAGGCGCTCCCTTTTCTGAGGCTTTAGATTTCCACTGTGTTTAGATTTGGCTTTTTGCCTTTCAAACAAAGGTTGCCTGAGAGGTGCTACCATCTGCCATTTTGATATAAATTAGAACAACAGTAATTGAAATATAATCTGTTGTACAAGGCGGTTGGCGCCCAGGGTCCGATTCTGAGTCAAAACGGTCTGCCCTTGATAAAAGTTCTTATTGCCCCAGCCTTTTATTTATTTCTTTTGTTTTAGCTGGGGTCTAATATACATATATAAGTCGTATCTCCAGTAATAATATTTTATTGAAATTAAAAATATATACTGTTTAGAGTAGTTTGTTACATTAGATGATTATTCTCATGCTACATAATGTATGTATAACAATCCTATAAGCTTTGTAATTGCCTCCTATGGAATAGTTGATATATGTATATTCCAATATTAATAAAGAACAACCAATAAAAATGAAGAGTCCACATAGCCAATAGCGAACGGCCTAAAGCTCCCGATTGATGATTGTAAATGGGCCTTCGCAGCCCCTGCACAGGGCGGACACTGGCCTAGGTGCTTGCTGCCTTGTGCACTTGAGAAAAGGCGTGAGGGTTTAGCCAACCAATTTTTTAAAAGGCAAAAATTCATCCTCGAGTGCAGTGCCAAACGGGGTAAAGCAGCTCTCAGAATCTTGAAGGGGATTCTGTTCCTTTGAGCAGAAAAAACCTACACATCTCAGGAAAGAATAAATAGGGCGCGCAGCCACGAGGTTGCCCCCCGCACCCCCCCCCCTGTCCCCAAGTATGGCCTCCAACAGTTAAGTCTCTTTGCGCGCTATTCTTCCAGCAGCAGCTTCCTGCTTTGCAAAACAAAGCAGAGCTCAAATGAAGCCTGAGCTCTCAAATAACAGAAGCGGAAAAAGAAAGGGGATTAATCCTAATTAACTTCCCCACTGAAGAAATGGCGTTCTGGGGGTAGAATACGACTTTTAAATGAATATCAAGCCTCTAGCAAGCAAACGGATATAAGAGACAACCGGTAATCAAACTGGCAGAGGTAAGAAAATTTTGGCTGTGGGGAGGTGGAGCAGAGCAGCTCCAAAAGCCTCCCACACCTTTTTTTTGGGGGGGGGGCGCAAACAGCGCTTCCTTAGCCAGGCTCTCAGACTGATTAGGATTGAAGGCTAAAGACAAAGGAAAAAACCAAAGGAAAACCGAATTGCAATCAAACCTGCTAATATTCCTGTTTCAGTCAAGGAAGTATCCAAAGCATTGCCTGTCTTGCACGAGGTTGAGCAAAATGGAAACGCTAAGTGGAAAAAGTACCAGGGGGCAGTTCACTGGTGGAGGAGGAGCGTTCCACAAAATCAAGCTCAGCCTGTGAATGCGGAGACTAAGCACCTCCCACTACTGGATGCTCTGAGCAGCTCATAGGAGAAATGGCACACTCTGGACGTAAGGAGGGCGCTCTGTAGATATATCAAATGAACATCTTCTCAGAATCCCTGACTTACAGGGACTTAGAATCCCTGTTTATCTCATTTCAACCATCTTCAGTGGGTACCAAGGTCACCTCATCGACCATAGGCTGCTGGATAAGGGTGTGTATAGCCAAGGCCTACAAGATGTAGGCTCTCCTGGTATCCAGACAAGTAACTGCCCATTCTACATGAAGTGCTGTGACTACAGCCTCATGGGCAACTCAGGCCTCAATTGAAGAGATCTGCAAGGCAGCGACATGGTTCTCCCCATCTCCCTTTGTACGCCACTACAAGCTGGATACATTTGCTGAGGTTGCCTTTGGCAGGAGGGTGCTCCAGAGAGTGCTGGAGATAGGTGGACTCAGGATCAGACCAGTTCCTGCCCATAGGAACAGCCAGGCTTTGGTATATCCTATGTGTGGATTCTCCAATTGACGTGCTGGAGAAAGAGTGTCTGTTCGCCAATGGAGAATCCACTCCCCCCACAAAGGCCATCTGGTCCCATGTCCAAGAGATAGAGCCAATACCATACCATCAAGGAGTCCATGAGATGACTGCACCTTCGTCGTAAAACTGCGAAAGTGACAGTTGACAGAGGGGCATGGTAAAAGATTGAGGCCTCAGTCTCTGTGCAGAAAGGCATGTGTCAACCTATGTGTGGATTCTCTTTCAACCTGCTGAAAAAAGGCGTTCAGGTAAGACTATGCCCTTTTTGTTTAAGCTTCATCAGTAGATAGAGCCAAAGTAATTAATCACTTCTGGTGGCTGGGATAGACTTGTCCAGTTGTTGAAATCCAGAATAATGTTGGTTCCAATTGGAGATGAAGTGTACTGCATTTTGTGTTTTCATTTTTAGGTATGTTAGCATTTGCCAGTAAAAATGAAATTAAAAACTTCCACTTAGATTTTAATCAGCAATGACACTTCAACCCAAATATGAGTTGGTGGGAAAAAACCATGATCCTCCTGGATTTCCTAATTACATTTATACTGAATATATAAAATTGTAGTGTCTATTGTTTTATGGTTCTTGAATAACTTCATGAACATCAAATTTTAATACTAAGGTAGTTCTTGACTTATAACCATTCATTTAGTGGCCATTTGAAGTTACAATGGCACTGATTGGTTGTCATCTTACACCTGTTATAGCATTCCCATCATCACACGATCAAAATTTGGGCACTTGAGAACTGGGATTTATTTATGGCAGTTGCATTGTCCCAGGTTCATGTAATTACCATTTGTAATTTCCCAACCAGCTACTGACAAGCAAAGTCATTGGGGGAAGCCAGATTTGCTTAACGACCACTTGATTCATTTAATTGCAGTGCTTCACTTAACAATTAGTGAAAACAAGATCATAAAATGAGGTGCAACTCACTTAACTGTCTTGCTTAGCAACAGAAATTTTGGGGTCAATTGTGGTCTAGGACTACCTGTACCTAGGTAGATATATAAAGGAATGTGAAATCTATTACGGTGGCTTTTTGGTACGCATGATCTGGTAATTGACCAAAACCACTATTCATATAGCTCTGTGATGTTCAATTAACGTAGGACGTTATGCTCTCTTAAATAACTTTGCTGTTCATTCCTGGAGCTTTCTGTTAGCCTTTATTCCTGGTCCCCTCCAGTCTCTTTGCACATTCTTCTAAAAATCAAATTGTTTAAAAAGTATTTGGTTTGATTATGTGATCCTAGCCTCCTATTATAACAAAGTCATGAAATCTCTACAGTAAGTGCATTATAATAGTTACCTTGCTTGTTCTTTATTCCTGTTTTGCTTAAGCTTCAAGTTATTTTACATGCCAGTTCTATACCGACATAAAATATCAAAAAGCTTTGATTTAAATATTCCTTTACTATATTAAAAACTTTATTGCTTCTCCCTTTAGTCATTATTGTTCCAGTTTTGTAATAAGGATGGACAACTTTGATAACAGACAAAACAGAATGATAACTTACAAAATGTTTGCAAAGAATATCAAAACCTTCCTGGATACTGTATATGAAATAAAAAAATTGGTAATGATCAGTTTATCTTTTCAGGGTGTTACTTTCACTTTCCTTAGTTTGAAAGTCATTGCTTTTATACCAGAATTAACTACAGTATTATTTTTATGGTAGTTGCAAAGCAGTGATTTTTAAATAAGTATTTGCAAAGAGAAACTCAATAGTTAAATTCAGTTCCCCGAGTCAGCATTTAAGAGACATGAAACAGATCACTGTGTGCTATATGAAGGTAACTTGACATTTGTTTACACAGCCAAAGATGCCAGTGATTGTTCTGAACCCTCTATTATTCAGGATTGTTAACCAGAAAACAGCAACCCACGTAGCTATCTATTTCAAATCACCATGCCTGTGTTGATCCAAAATAGATGGATATGTGGCCAGTGCTTCTTTGCTTGTACTGATTTCTGAATCTACTAAGCCTAAAATCCAAGGAAAGAAATACAATATGTCCCCAAAATGGTGTGAGGTAAAATGTTGCGTGCTAGTTTTGCCTCTGCATCACTGTTCTTATCTGAGGAAGCAAATAGCTGCAGCTTTATTGAAAAGAGGTGTTTCTCCAGCAAAAGAAAGAGCTAGGCATGGCAAGTCAAACAGAAAGTTAATAGTCAGAACTCCACCACAGATTTCCTTGGCTTAGAACTTAGTCTAACAGTATCATGTTTTCTGTCAAATCAGGTAACCTGTCCAACACTGCAGAATATGTTTCCAAGGTTTATTTATTCTTCCACTTTTGAAATCCCACGCAAATTTAGAAAAATTGAAGGTTTGCACTTCTACTGGGCTTTTGAAGAAGGTGTATATATAAACTTGGTTGTTTGCTGCTTTTTTCTGTAAAAGGTATTCAGGAAGGGAGATAAACTCATCTGCCTCTTGCTATGGAAAAACATGCTTCTTTCTCTGCTGCATTGTGTTCTTTTTGCAGTTAAGTGGCAGTAGGGGTTTGCTATTGCCTTCTGCTGCAAATGATCCTCATTTACTGACCACTTGCTGACTGATTAAAGTTATATGGGTGCTGAGCAATGGATACTTATGAGTGGTCATGGAAGTTCCACCCCAGCAACCTTGGGGCCTTGGGATAGTGATCTACGCACTTGGCGACCATCTCACACTACTGACAGTTGCAATTTACCCTTGTCACATATGTGACCTCTGTCAGCTTCCCACAAGCAAAATCAATGGGGAAGCCATCAGAGAAAGTTGCAAGTGGCTCTGGTAAGTCTCCCTCCACCCTGTATCAGCCACCCCCAGCCCTTCCATGCTCATGCCACATTTCTCTGGTTCCTCATGCACCCTCCCTGATCTGGCAATAGCCAGCTGCACTCAGGCCATACTTCACCAGCCACACGCCCACCCTCCCTCACCTGGCAATAGCCAACGCTTGGCCAGCCACACTCATGCCATCCCCCAGAGGCTAGTCACACATTTTCCTCTGCCAGGCAAGGCAGGCAAAATCCACCCTTGATCCTGATGCACTTGTGCCGTGCCTCACACTACATCTTACCTGTCTGCCACTCTGTTTGCAGGCTACTGGGGACTTGCTTAACAAGCTCACAATCCTTGCTTAACTTACCAGCCAGGAATGTCAGGGTTGCCATTGCTGAATAAAGTAGCCACATGATGTCGTACTTTGAAGCCACATCTCTTAGCATTGGAAATTCACATCCCAGGTACTTGACTCTGCTCCCCAGTTACTCAGGACTACTGTATTTTTTTCTGGGGAAAGGAGTCAGCAGTTTAAGAAAAAGCCAACAAGGTTTCATTTTTGTGAAGATCATAGTGACATAAAAACAGATTTAAAATGCAGGTTAAGTCATTTTGATCAAATGTGAAACATCTTTACTTGCTGCTGTTTAACACTTGATCATGTGATGGACATCATTTCTCCAAAATTGGCTCCTAAGCAGTAGTGTTTTGTCTTTGTCTTTTTTGTTTGTTTTTGTTTCTTGCCTTTAATTCTTGCAAGCATTAAATTCTTTTCTAGTGTCTCTTGCTTTTGCATTTGGTGTCCAAAATGTTTAAGCTTTAGTTTTATTATTAGTGCTTTCAGCAAATAGTTTTCATTTAGTATGGAATTATAGGCATTTCCTGTGGTCCGGTGTTTTCTTAATTATTTTCTCCAACACCATAATTAAAAGGGGTCCTTTTTCCCCTTCAGCCTTTAAGTTGTAGCTGGAAAACCATGACTTAAGATAATAGTAACTTTGTTGTCAGTGTGGTGCCTGTGCACTTTTAACAATTATTTTAAGTATTTCATAGCCTTTATACCAAGTAGGAGATGGGTTCTTATTTCATGTCAACAATTAGCATTCCTGTGAATTTTTGACTCTAGGAATAAATTATAGTTACAGTTCAATTGCATTGGGTGGGCATTGCCTAATCTTAGCTTTTTAAAATATTGAACAGCAACATTTGTACTCTGTTCTTTCGCCTTCCATAAATATTCTTCACTTCCATCATCAAAGTAGTAACACCAGCATATCTGTTCATGTTTCCCTCAGCAATTTTAATTCCAGTTACTATTTGTTCTAGTCTGGCATTTCTCATAATGTATTCAGCATGCAGGTTATATAAATTATGTGACAGAATACAGTCTTGCTGACACATACCCTCTCCTATTCTGAACCACTCTGTATTTTAACTATTCTTGTCTAATTGTTGTAGAAATCTTTCAGTTCACAGGTAAAGTGACCCAGTACAGCCATGTTTTGTTATAATGTACACAATCAAAAACAAAAATAGAATACAACTCCTTTGCTTTTTCCAATATCCATCAGATATCAGCAGTGTGATTTTGTGTGCCTCTGCTTCTTTTCCATCCAGCTTATGCATCTGGCAGATTTTATTTTTCAGTATGTATTATTATAAAATCTTGATGATTTTCTGATTAGCATATGAAATTAGTGCAATTATTGAGGACTTTGGTCATTCTGTATCCCTGCCCTTTTTGATATTGAATATAAATTGAACTTTTCCAGTCCCTTTTTCATACTTGTGTTTTCTATACTTACATTGTTTTCCAAGGTTTCAAATATTTCAGCTGGAATTTCATCAATTCTGGTAATTCTGTTATTATATTTTCTCTGTGCTTCCAGGATCTGGTTATATAGTTCCGTGATTAACTTTGTATGTACAATCAATTTTAGGAATTATTTTGTGTATTTCTTGAATAGCATTATATCACCCATTCTTTTTGACTCCTTTTTACAGGAGAACTTTGCCTTCTTAATCTTGTAACATGCCTATGTTTGTATGAAAAGATATTTGTCATTTTTTTTGGGGGGGGGTGATATTTTTATTTGCTTTTTTTTAGTTTTACTTTAAATTGTAATTTTGCAGGCAGAAGTTTGTCATCAGAGGCACAGTTCACGTCAGGTCTTGTTTTTGCTGACTGAACAAAACTTTTCTATCTTTGCTTGCAGAATATATAGTTTAATGTTATTTCAGAATTGCCCATTCAGTGGGATCCATGTACAGAACTGAAGAAAGTATTTTCTATAAGTGTTTAATTTTCTTGGCATATAGTCTGCCTCTGTTTTTATTTTTTTCCCAGAGTTTCCCATTGTGCCAGATATTCCAGGCCCTATAATTAGCACAGGTGGTGTTGGGGTAAGGGAGGGAGCGATTTAAGAACAATGCATACAACTGTTCAGTTCTCTGACATTCTGCTGTAAAATAAATGTGGATCATATTTATGGACTCTTGTTGGACTTGAATCTAGACCTTTCTATCATTTTGGATTTTTATCCAAGCCCTGACTTTGATAGCATTTGTAATGATGGCTGTTCAATTATTCTATGATTTTCTTGTCTTTTCTTCTTGTCAGTAGAAAATCTGATATTCTTATGTGAAATGAGCCTTCCAGTCCATTTCAGTTTCTGATCCCCAGTCTATCAGTGCTCAATCTTTGAAATTTGAATTCTTAAAAGTTTTCCATCTGTGATGACCCAGGTCTTGGCACAAAGGCAACACAGTCAAATAAGCCGCCCCTGTTCTGTTTCGGGAGAAGGATGGGGAGTTACGTCTATGTATTGACTTCAGAGGTCTCTCTCTCCCCTGCTCTGTCTAGCCGGACTTTGCCAGTTCCCCTTTCCCAGTTTCTTCCACAGACAACAGAGCCAAACTCACACTCCCTGTCAGCTGCTCTGTCTCCCCCTCCAAATCAGATTCCAACAGGGGCATGACTCCATCTTTGTGGTCCTGAATTTTCCTAATGCCTCTGACTCCATCAGAAATTGGACATCAGTCAACTTTAATCCAGCCTTATCATATTTATGCTTGCCTCTGCTTTCCCCAGTATCTCTATAGTCTATGATATTCATCTTCCAATATCTTGTTGACATTGTCTTGTGTCAGGTACTATCTTGGTCACATTGAGGCTGTCTTCATGGCAAAAATTTGTGTGAAGCTTTAGATTTAGATTTAGAGTTACTTGTGGTAACTCCAGTAGAAGCAGTTAGTTCAGATATCTTTTGTGCCATTCCTTATAGGGACTCCAAGATATTTTGTCCCATTCCTCTTTATAGAATTTTTTTCAACCTATTAATATTTTGAAGCTGCCTTATATAAACACTTCAGGTCATGCTACAGCATTTCTCTAAGTTAAGCTAATGGCCACGATCATTTCATTTGCTATGGGTGATCTGCTGGTGCACCTGATTCATCACTATCGCTATGTACTTTGATAGTGTCACAGTGTTTACCATTTACTAAAATTAAAATTAATTCTAGAATTTTTATGGGAAAGAAGAGTCCCATTTCTGATTCTTACTTCACATTTGAATAATTCAATTCAGTTACTAAATTGTCTGTTACTAAAATGCTGCCACTTCACTTTCTTGCAATAGGAAACAATAAAGTTGTCAATTATATAATTATAATTATAGTCTTATTAGTTCAATATATCCTACAAATACTGTATATTTAGATGTTAGGTTTGATGGTTAAGGGAATAGATGTACAAGCAATAGCTAAAATGCCCGAGTTGCTATTAGTGTTGGAACATGGCTTAGGTAACAAAGTCTACCTTTTTTTTTTTTTTTTATAAAGAGTAAAACAGTATTGGTAAGGTATATAATAATAATTTGTAAGAACTCTGGAATAAAGAATTGGAATATCATGTATTAACAATTCAAGAGAGTCATAAAGAATATTAAATATTTTCTTATGGTTTTCAGTATGAAATTAATGCAGGTAATCCTCGACTTACAACCAGCACTGTTGTTTTCAGCACTGAAAAAATGATTTACAACCGGTCCTCACTTGTAGCATCCCCAAAGTCAATGGGGAAAGCCAGGTTCATTTAACAACTATAGTGATTCATTTAACATTCATGGCAAAAAAAAAAAAAGACACATAAAATTGGGTAAGATTCATTTAACAACTGTCTTTCTTAGCAACATAAATTTTTGTCCCAAATGTGGTTGTAAGTTGAGGACTACTTGTACCACAAAATGGTATTCCCCCCTCCCCATTTATTGGGCAGCAGGGAGAATATTTAGAAGAGTCTGGCTATTAACATCATTATACTGAAATATAATATGAGTAATCGGCTTGTCCTGCTATTGGGCCAGTTGCGTACATTATGTTAAATTAGTTAATATAATTGGAATTGATTACATGAAGTAGTATAAATTTATTGAGCATTGGGGTAAACAAAAAGATTACGGTCCAGTGTTTGAAAGATAATGCATATTTGTTATCGTTGATCGTAGATATGTAATAATGTTATGACTTGATATGTGGCTGCCACTTATAAGCAAACTTGATATGTGCTTGCTGTTTGAGTTTATTATGTTCTTTGTTAACATAACAAACTGCTTAATATTTAGGGTGGTCAGAATTTAAATATTTGTTGAAAGCTAGATTGAATAATTTCCTTTATGCAATATTTTATTGTTTATTTTTCCTGGTAGTTTCAAAGCTTCTGCAGTATAATTTCATAATTTATAGTATATGTCAACAAATCTGTTAATTTTTTTTAACTGATGGCCAATATCTCAAGTTGAGCTTGAGATCTTTGAGCCATTTACCACAGTATCAGTTAGAATCACTAAAAACAAATTGAGGTCCATGCTTCCTAATTATGAAGTGAATGTTGTAATCTAATGCAATAACAGCCCAAAGTTCAAGAAACAGTTACAGTATATAGAAGACTTTCAATTGTTCTTTATTCCAGTAACAATTAGAATATCCAAGAATTTCAAAGGGAGAATGGCATTCTAACAGGGGAGTTTCTTTAAAATTCAAAGATACCTTGCCAACCAGCTGTTCTCAGACTGATAGCTGTCACAGCATTGTGCGAACCTGTGGTTGGAATATTCTGATTTCTCTGAACTTTGAATTTTTCTGTCCATTTGTACTTCCTAATTTTGGAAACTCTGATTCACAAAAATATTTGTGAGCAGCAGCATTAAACAGTGGATTGCGTTCTCAGGGGAGAAAAACATCTAAAGCCACTGCAGATATTCCTTTGCCTCACAGCAAATTTACTTATTTCTTTTACCTCAGAAATAGAACTATTTGGCAGATTTTGTTCTGTGGGAATGAGAGAGATTTAGAAATAGAGAAATTATGGAGAAATAGAATCCATCTATTTGGATGTATCAGTGTGAATGGATATCATAAAAAAACAGAAGCAGAACATTAAAAAGTGTGTGTGTGTGTGTGTGTTTGTGTGTGTGTGTAAAAAACAGATAAAGGAAGCCCACTTTTTATTTCTGGCTTCATAAAGACATTGCGTTAGCAAAACCAGTTGAGTGTGTCTAAGAGCTGAATGTTTGAAGAGGAGCTTGTGAGAGGAAGAAATCCATAAAATACTACAGCACTGCTTCTAAGTCATTAATCTTTTTATGCAACAAATATAAATATTTGACATCATTTATCTGTATTACACTTAATAGCTTAATTTCAGCATTGTCTCTGCCATCTTCTAGCAAAATAAGGTTTCAGTGTTTTAGAATTTAGTGAAAAAACATGTTTTAAAATTTTTCAGTTCGATTATACTGTATATAGCGATCATTTTAGTATCTTAATAATTTCATATTGCTGATTCAAGTATATAACTTCCTACTTACCATTATATAGTTACACAATCAATATAGTGAGTACTGTATATTATTCTCAAAATCATTTAGAACTACATAGAGAAAATATCTTAAACACTGGCAGTTTATTAGCCATTTGAGGGAGCATTTTTTTTCTAATAAATAATCCAGATAAATCTATAGCTATTAAACAATGGCTCAAGAAAATGTGGATCCAGAGGCCAAAAATAACTTCATTTTTGGTCAGATTGAGAATCCTTATAATATATAAAACAAATGGGAGGAAGAAGATTGCTGTTTATCTATCATGGAAAAGTTAGCCTGAAAGACAGATATCAATCCAAAGTCACACAGAATGAATGGAACAATAGATAAAAATCATTTTGGTCAGTGAGAATATATGTGCTACTTACTTAACTCTTCTCACAGACCTCTGTAATCATAGACCCCTCTGGTTAAATTTCATATGACCTGTAGACATGTAATTATTGCCATTTTAGTTTAGATTTGACTGGAAATCAAACCATTTGAAAACCAATGGTTTCTAAACTTGTTAAATAAGCATAGACGGGTATATGTCATTTGTTGTCCTAGCTGGACAACAACATTTGTTGCTCAAACTGGCAGCATGCAGGCCGGATGTGTTACATGCAGGTCACGCCCACCCCAGCTCCGCAAAGGGAAAAAGCGTTGTGAAACATCACGTGATAGCAACCTGATGCCACAAGTTTGACACCCATGTCCTAGAGCAGGGGTCACCAACCTTTTGGACCTCAGGGACCACCAAACTCATAACTTGAAATCCCGCGGACCACTAACATGAATTTTGACTGACGGTGGCTTGCTGACGTTGGTGGGAAAGTTGGTCCCATGCAGTAGTCACAGGATTGGCCCTTTGGTCATCCCGAATCAGTTGCTCCTCCACCCAGGGGGCACCGTCCTGCCATGGACTGGAGGAGCTGCTCTGGGATGACCAAAGGGCCAGTCCTGTGAGTACTGCAGCTCTGGAATATGGGACCGACTTTCCTACCAATATCAGCAATCCACCTTGGGGCAGATTTCCCTCCCCCACCATTGGTCATATCTTCCAGTTCCAGCTTGCATGGCTGTATTCACAATAAGGTTTGCGTTCAGCCAAAGGGTGGGAGCCAGCGGGTGGGTGGGCCATGTGGGCAGCACAGCCTTGTTTTCCCATGCACCCTGGATTAATTGCTTTGGGGGGAGGGCTTTTGGGGGGGACATTTCTCTGCAGACCACCAAAATTTTCTTGTGGACCACCAATGGTCCCTGGCCCACCAGGTGGCAACCACTGTCCAACAGGATCCCCATTGGATGAGGGGGGAAGAGGTAGCATGCATGCTAGCAGACAGAATTTTTAGACATTGTACAAAATGAAAATGTTCAGCTAAATGATATAAAATGTGAATATGGTGGAAAATATTGTTTCCAGATGTACATCTGGGAACTAGGTTTGTTGTTGTGTGTCATGTGAAACGAGCACAACATATTCAGATTTCATGATTTCTAGTCACTTTAAAACTACGTTTGGAACTAACACAGTTGATGAGAGATTACCGAGCATAGCTACAAGTACTCCTTGACTTACAGCAATTCATGCTCAAGGTTACGATGGCTCTGAAAAAAGTGACTTATCACCATTTTTCACACTTAATGACTACTGCAACATCTGCATGGTTACATGATCAAAATTCAGATGCTTGGCAACTGACTCATATTTATGATAGTGCCACTGTCTCGGGGTCATGTGATCACATTTTGCGACCTTCTGACTAGCAAAATCAAGGGGAATCCAGGATCACTTAACAACCCCTGTTACTAACTTAACAACTGAAGTGATTTGCTTAACAAATCACTATGGCAAGAAAAGTCATAAAATGGAAGCAAAATTCACTTAACAAATGTCTCAGTTACCAACAGAAATTTGGGCTCAATTGTGGTGGTAACTCGAGGGCCCCCTGTACTTGCTAGAGCAGGGATGGGCAATTAATTTTCCCAAGGGACCATGTGAGAAACTGGGACTGTTGTGGAGGGCCGAACCAATAGGACCAACACATTACTGTGAAGGTACGTAGGCACACATGCACAACATATATCAATTGAAAAAATGGTCACCTTCAAAATAAAAGCAATGCCAATTGTATTATGTGTATGCAATATGCTTATTTACATTTGATTTCTAATTTCCAATTAATCTCATGTTCAGGGACAGCCAAAGGGTTAGATATGGCCTGGGCCCGTAAAATACCCAGGGCTATGCTAGAGCAGGGGTCTCCAACCTTGGCAACTTTAAGATTTGTGGACTTCAACTCCCAAAGTTCTTCCCAGAACTCTGGGAGTTGAAATCCACAAATCTTAAAGTTGCTAAGGTTGGAGACCCCTGCGCTGGAGCATTTGGGAGTATCAGACAGAGAGCGAATGTCAATGATTCTTCAATTACCTGCTTGGCTATTTTCACTCATATTGTCTACCTGAAAGAAAGTTTGCTTCTTTCTTCCAAATTCTACTAAAGATAGTTGGGGCTGTTTTGTTTTTATAATCTATGAATTGTCCTTAATTTATTAATATTAGAAGAGAACCAAGAAGCATCCACCAAAGTATACTTTTCCAGCCTACACAAATAGTCCTCGACTTAGAACAGCTCATTTAGTGACCATTCAAAATTACAACAGCACTGAAAAATTGTTTTTTTTTTTCACACAACCATTGTAGCATCCCCATGGTCACATGATCCAAATTTGAATACTTGGCAACTGATTCATATTTATGACGGCTGCTTTGTCTCTGGGTCATGCGGTCAGCTTTTGCGACCTTATAACAAGGTCGCAAAATGGGGAGGCCAGATTCACTTAACAGACTTATACTGATTTAACAACTGCAGTGATTCACTTAACAACTATGGCGATAAAAAGGTTGGGACAAAATTCACGTAACAAATGTTTCACTTAGCAGCAGAAATGTTGGACTCAATTGTGGTCATAACTCGAGGAGTACCTGAATAAATGTATTCTGTTATCAATAAATATTGCCATGTTTTACAGATTCTGCAAATTGCATGCAGACATTTGGCTCATGATATGAAATGATAGGATTTAGTAGATTTATAGGCTATCATACTAATACTTTATATTAAGCAATTAGCCTTATTCTTGTTTTTATCTTTGATTGTATTTATTCTTGCTGTTTTTTAAAAATCTACATAAATGCTGTGAGGAAAACATAATATACAGTAAACTCTTTTCCAGTATCCTAGGGCAGTAGAAAATGTGTTTAGAGATACACCTATGGCAGGCAATGTTGACGTCCTTATATATAATTCTTTAAAGGAAATCTATTTCATATATATGCATGGCATATCCCACTTCATCTTTTTCTTTGGACTTTAGACTAAGACAGCTAGTATTACAAAATTAGGTCACTGCTTCTTAGATGGTACAGCAAAACAGTGGCGTTATTAAATATGTGGTGCATTCAATGAAATCTTGTACTAGGTAAGAATTTTTGTCTATTTGATTCAGGAATGAACCACTGCCAGGCCACATAGATTTGTTGTCTCTGTGTGGATCCTTTGCATTGTGCCACCAATATTCAACAGCAAAACTGCTGTGATTTTTTTTCTTTCTTTCTTGTTTTTCTCCAAAAAAATTTTAAAGTTAAAATTAAGTATGCCATGGAACTAGGAGACTAAACTCATACATTTTTTAATAGGAAATCCCCCAATCTCAGAAAGAGGTAAGATGGTATAGACATTTGAATTTAATGGCCTTTATAATTCTGCCTCAAGTAGAAAAGCATTTTTATTTTTTAATTCTGAAATCAAGTTCTATAGCTACTTGATCTGAAAGGAATTAATGGAATAGATCATTGATGTTGCTGACCATCCGAAGCATGGTTGGAAGATGAAGATTTAAGGTAGACAAAATAATTTTGGTTTTAAACAGTATAGAACTGAGTTTGGAATTAAACTCTATATAAATTATGCTAAAATCTACAAACTACAAAATCATTGCCTATAAACCTATAAACTTTTATTGAAATTTGAAACAGACGAATAAGTGAAGAATGTCTAATAAAGTGGACTAAATTTTTTGGTTACAGTTTACAGGTAGTCCTTGACTTACAACCAAAATTGAGCCCAAAATTTCTGTTGTTAAGTGAGACATTTGTTAAGTGAGTTTTGCCCCATTTTACGATCTTTTTTGCCTCAGTTGTTAAGTGAATCACTGCAGTAGATAAGTTAGTAACCTGGTTGTTAAATGAATCTGGCTTTCCCATTGACTTTGCTTGTCAGAAGGCTGCAAAAGGTGATCACATGACCTTGTACACAGAAACAGTCATAAATATGAAACAATTGCTAAGCATCTGAATTTTGATCACATGATCATGGGGATGCTGCAAAAATCGTATTGATTCAAGAAAAGACATTATCTATCTTTATTGCGGACTAGAAACCACTTATAAGACATTTTTGCATGAGACAGAAAAAATGAACTTATGATTTATGGATTTGATGATTAGAAAAAATAGATTATAGAAAAAAGTGACATATGTTTCAACCATAGAGTAAGAGAATAAATTTATATTTATAACTGCTGTAAAGAAAAATGGAAGTTACTTCACTTTTCTTACTTTTTGGCTCTTTATTTTATTTAATCAATATTAATCTCTTTTATCTTTCTTTTTTTAAAAAAATAATATATATATATATATATTAAATGAATGCAAAGCCTCGTTGGTAGATTGAAAAGAAGACTTCTTTTTTATATTCAGTCAAGATTGGGAAGTAGCTTCATATAATAATTTCTGATCATTGTCCATTAGCCAGTCAAATATTCAGAAGTTCTGTAATAAACTTAAAATTATGGACAGTAATAAGTCTAATACAGGAATATTAGTCATAATTAGCTGGCTATATACTTGTAAAATTATTCATCCAATTTCTATTTTGTTTTTAAAGAAGCTGGTTCTTAACATATACCCAAATAAAAGGGAAAGTGCAATTGTAACATATCCAGGTTGAGCAGAAATTAACTGTGAATTTAAAACATCAGTAGATGCTACTAACATTTTGGGTTGATAAGAATGTCTTATTCCAATCTTTTTTTTTTAAGTACTCAAAATGCTATAGAAGGTGTGTGAAGTCTTCAGGCAAAAGAAAACAAGTTTGCTACTCTTAGTGCAAAAGTGCCAAAAAATACTATGCTACAAAAAAAAAAAAAAGATCAGTTGTGACACTCAGGCCTCAGGGCCTGTCNAAAAAAAAAAAAAAGATCAGTTGTGACACTCAGGCCTCAGGGCCTGTCAGCGATCCATCTGGTGTATCCAACTGAATGATACCCACCATGGTTCACCAAAGAAAAGGACACCAACATGCAGACAGAAGAGCTGACTAATTTGCCTGGAGGGAAAGTTTTCCCTTTCTCTCAAATGGTGTAATCAGTGATATACCCTGTGCAGCTGAGCAAGGTTTAAACTGATTAAGCCTTTTGCATACAGCATGTCTTTCAGTCCTTCCCTATTATCCATGCCCAGAGGACCCATAATTTATTACTGACTGGTCCTGTCTCAAACGGAGACATGAGTGGTGATCACTGGTTGCTTTCAAGCATGTGCTGGAGGTGTGGCATAATATATTGAAATCTTTTATTTATCATTCATCTCTGGGGCCCTCGCATTATTATGAGGTGCTGCCCCAAGACAGTTGGCCTCCAAATCCACTAATTGCACACTAGGATAATCCATATCCTGTCTTGTGGTTTACCATCTTGCCAAAGGCTACATTTACAAGTGGTGTTCAAAGAGAAGAACATGCACTTGTCCACTGTGTTAGAGCACATTATGACTTTCAGTTGCAGCTTTAGAAAGAACTTATGCCTACAGATGCTAGGATATGTGAGTGCCTCAGTGTGTAGGCTAAATAAATTAAATCAGATGATGAGTGAGGATCTCATCCTTTGAATTGAATGCAAATATCATTGATCTCATCCCTTTTCTCCTGTCCATAATATGGCCTAAAATCAAGGAACCGATGCATTTATTTATCCTGATGACATAAAATTATAAATACTTGTATTCAAGAGGGTGTTTTTTTCCCCTTATACTATTTTTGCAAGCAGGACAGATATTAGTGGTAGAAGAATTGGGGAGGTGATGGGGAATATAATTTGAGACTATGGATGAGAGCACAAATTCTGTGATCCAAATTTTGGAATAATTTTGGTGAAATGATGCAGAAAACAAACTGTGCAACAAGCACTGGGATATATCAGCCAAGATCTTGCTAGGAGAGGTATCCTTGTCCAATGTGATATTTAGAGAGGCCCTGTACAGCATCTCATCTCTCTTCTATTGAGTCCAAGAAGTGGAGACCTGGCCAAGATCTCAGTGTTGACCAGTATTTGCATTTATCAAAGTTAAAACCAGGTTGTTCGAGTATGTTTTTTTCCTTTCATAGTTTTTAGTGCCTTAATGTGTTTTCTTTAGTTTTGTATTGTCTATTTTATCTTGTTACCTGCCCAGGATCTATTTGGTTGGGGTTAGGATACAAATATTGGAAATGCAGATATCACTCATTTTGCTAAATATTTTAGGGGATTATAACTCAATGTGTTAATTTTCTGAGAGAAAAGATTGCTTTGTAATAATTTTATACATTGGTTAGTTGCACTGAAACCTCCAAAGCAACATTTTGCTATGTTGAGGGCTTCAGTTCAGAATTTTAGCTTTAATCATTCTTAGAGGTTATTTCTGTCCACCTTCATGCACCTTTTGGTTTCTGATATCTTTTTATATCCTGAAGCACTTTTTGGTGACTGAAAATGTTTAGTAATAATAGTTATAATAATAACACTTAAACTTATATACTGCCCCTTAGTCTTTTACACCACTCTTGCAGTAGTTTACAATGTCAGCATATTGCTTCCAATCTCAGAAGTATGGAATGCTGAGTCAACCTTGAGCCCCATCAAGATCCAGGCTGTGGGCAAACTTAGCCTCCAATACTGCATTCCACTGCACCACCAAAGCTCCTAACCTTGTTCAACTATTTATTTTTTTAATGTCATTGGTTCTTTGGGGGTGGATTGATAAATATTTTGATATCAAAAATGTGGATGATGTCACTCTTAATTTTAATGACCCCATCCTTCCTATATTGTTGCCCTCAAGTTGGAGTCCATTCTATGGTCATGTATCTGTGTTTTCTCGTTCTGAAGTAACTGAGTTCATTTACATATTTCTGATTTTTCTATTCACATTGGCAAGTAAATAAGTGTTTATAACCAACTATTGTCCTTAGCAGACAGTATAAGAACACTTCTAATTATTTGCACTCTAGAGATGGATTTTTTTTTAATTATTCCATAATGGAATATTGGAAAGATGTTATCTAAAGTGGTTGTATACTCTATGTGCCTATCTTCATAATACAATCTGAAAATAATAAAAGGGGACCAAGTTTGGCATGGAACGGTAAGCTAGCAACAACAAAAAAAAAACCTAAGATGGAAAATGGATTGGCTCAATCTAGAGGGAAAAAAGTTTCAATGGAAGAAGTAGTTGAGCTCAGAATGAGTAGAGCCATCATTATTAGGGTGGGAGAAATTCTAGAAGCCAAGGTGTACCATCGTCATGAAAGAGTTAACATACTAAGGTGTTGTGGCCCCAATTCCTGAGCCTATGCTGTCAGAGGAAGAGGACCTAGAAGATGATGAGGAGGAACTGGGAATGCCTTCCTCCCCAGGACCTTCCTCTCTGGCAATGCCTTCCTCCCCAGGACCTTCCTCCCTGATAATGCCTCAGGTTCCATCAGACAACTGAGAGGAACAGCCTGAGATTAATCAGGAGGAAGCATATCAGAGCAGCCCCTGACGGAGTAAGAGTGTTGGCTCGACCCTAAGCAGCGTCATAGGGAGAAATGTGAGCAGCAACGTAGGAGGCGTGGGGAGGTCAGAGAGTGAGCTGAGTCATTGAGCCACACCCCACAGGGATAAAATGGGTTGTGTTTCTCCTGAAACTTTGTACGGGACAAAGTTAACCTTACTTCAGATTTTCTTTCGTGAATGATTATTTTGTGACTGCCTTGTGATTTTCTGTGAGTAAAACTTCATTTCTTATCAGTTCGACTTGGCAGGCACGATACGTTGGAATGCCAAGAATATTATCAGTTCAAAATAATTAAATCTGTCAAGTCTGAGCCAGCTTGCCTACCTGTGTTTGTGTGAGTTTGTACTCTTTCATCTTTGGGAAAGAGGAAAGGCGAGACAGAACAGTTTGTGCATACCAGACTTAAACCATCCTTTACCTAAGATGGACCAGCAACAGCAGTTTCAACAACAGCTTCAAGATGAAAATCAAACTCTGCAACAGCAGGTGGCTCAATTAACAGCCCAACTTGCTTGCTGCAGGCTCATGCAGCCTCCTCCCCCTCCCATCGGAAATGCCCGGTGGCTGTGCCAGATGAGTGTTCTAGCAGCCTGAGATGTTCCGGTTTATGGACAGTGCCAGTTATTTATGGCTATGAGGCCAGAGGATTTCCCAGATGACCGGGTCGGGTGGGGTTTGTAATAAGCCTCCTTTCTGCTCAGATGGTCAGATGGGCCACACCTTTGTTGTTCAAGAATAGCCCCTTATTAACTAATTACCAGGGTTTTTTGGCAACACATGCGCCACATGTATGAAGACCCCATATGAGTGCAGACGGCAGCCAGGCATCTTAAGGACCTTCGCCAAGGAGGTGCCCCTGCAAGAGTTTATTTCTGAATTCGGCTTTTGTGCCTGGACTCCAACTGGAATGACGCAGCATTAATGACGAGTTTAGCTTAAGTGAAGCAGCCCCAACCCTTGACGCTCTGGTGTGCAATGCTTGCACATCAATGCACATCTCCAACAGCGAAAGAACCGTCACCACGTCCAGGGGCAGCATCTGCATTTGTACTGCAGCGCACTGTCTAACAGCACCCTGGGTCACCCAACGTGTCATGGCAATGGCCGAGGAACCAATGGAGTTAGGAGAGCAGTCAGACTTCACCTGACGGCCCAGGAGCGAACATGGAAGACACCAAGGGGTTTGTGCTTGTATTGAGGGGGGGCAGGATATTTCGCTATTTCTTGTCCTCTAAAGGAAGTGAGGCACTCAAGCCTGTGCCTGAATCTTGGCATGATCAGTCAGGAAAGGGGCAGGCTGACCTGGGGGGAAACCCTAGGCCGGGCACGTTATCAAACACCTGCCTGAATTAGCGGAGGTTGACCCTGGGCCCCCTCGGCATCTGATTTTGGACACTCGGTTTATTCTTGGCTAACCAGTTGGAAGGACATTTGTACTCCATGTCTGAGCCTGAGCTGGCTGCACTACAGGACTTTTGGACAAAAACTTGGCTCCGAGGGTTATCTGGCCTTCATCATCCCTTCTCTCAGCCCCAGTCTGTTTGTCAAGAAGACGACAGGAGACTTACGTTTGTGCTGTGATTATCGTCAACTAAATGCCTCACAGTGCAGAATAGCTACCTCTTGCCACTTCATTCCAGAGTTGTTGGAGAGGTTGAGGAGGCCACTATCTTCACCAAGCTCAGTCTTCGAGGGGCCTACAACCTGGTGCAGATACGAGAGAGGGACAAATGGAAGAAAGCATTTGCACCCCATACGGCCATTTTGAGTACACTGTGATGCTGTTTGGGTTGACCAACGCCCCATAGTCTTCCAGCACCTGAGAATGACGTGTTTCGGGATATGTTAGATTGTTCGTGGTGGTGTTCCTGGATGATATTTGATCTATTCGGGTCCAGGACACACACCTTCAACATGTTCATCTGGTCTTGCAATGCCTCGGGGCACCAACTTTATGCGAAGCTGGAGAAATGTCTCTTTTTCAGGACTTCCATAGAGTTCCTTGGGCACATCATCTCCCAAAGCATCACCATGGACCACGCCAGGTGGAGGCCTTATGTAGTTGGAACCCCTCGTGCGTGAAGGACGTTCAACATCTGGGGTTTGCTAATTATTACGGATCTTCATCTGGTTTTGCCAAGCTGACAGGTCAATAACCCAGCTCCTTCAAATAAGTCCTTTCCAGTGGGCTCCCCCGCAGCAACAGTCTTTTGAGGCCCTCAAGAATGCCTTCATCGCAGACCTGTCCTGAGCACCTGATCTGCATCATCCTTTTGTCGTGGAGACGGACACATCGAACGTGGCTATTGGGGTGGTGCTGTTGCAAGCCCCAGTGGATTGCGCCACTCTTTTTCCTGCACTTATTATTCCCGGAACTCACTCCTTCCGAACGCAACTACACCATCTGGGAAAAAGAGTTACTGGCAATCAAGATTGTTTGAGGCTTGGTGACATCATTTCGAGGGGCCCGACACCGGTGGAGGTCCGGACAGACATCGAATTTAGAACACTTGTCAACAGCGAGAAAGTTGAACTAGCGGCAGATCCGGTGGTCGTTTTTGCCGTTCAATATTTCTGTGACCTATATCCCCAGTGGTCACAATCAGAGGGCGGATGCCCTGTCCTGCAAATCTGAGTAACCTTTGCCCGAGGACCCCTTCCTCCATTGACAGTATGCCAGCAGAATCCTTGGCCACAGTCCAGGAACTGGTGGACTGTGACTCAGGTGTGAAAAGCGCAGCGCCTAGACGCTTGGTCGCAGCAGAGAATGGGGGAGATTGGACCCAAATCCCCATGGACTTTGGAGGAGGGTTACTGAAGCATCAGGTGGTTGTACATACCCATGGGGCCACTTCGAGCCCTTATTATGACTCAGTGTCACGACAACCTGTAGCCGGCCTATTTGGGTTTTTAAGACCCTCCATCTTGTAACATGGACTTTTTGGTGGCCTCGAGTACGGCATGACGTCCAGCCTTTGTCATGTCTGTGTTACCAGCAGGCAAGCAAAACCGTGAAAGGTGCATCTCCTGGTCTCCTCAACCTCTGCCGACTCCAGAAAGACCATGGGGAACGATTTCCATGGACTTCTTGACTCATTACCACCATCCTCTGAATTTATACTGTGCGTGTGGTGGTCAGCATGTTGACAAAAAATGGCCCACTTCATTCCGTGTCAAAAATTGCAACGGCCCATACAACTGCTCGTTTGTTCTTGCAGCATGTTTTTCATCTCAATGGTCTGCCAGACAGGGTAGTTTCTGACCACGGTGTACAATTTATTGCCCAATTTTGGAAAAGCCTGGATGACCATGTTACAGGTGCAGGTGTGCTTGTCGGCGCACCATCAGAGACTGATGGGGGGACGGAGAAGATAATTGGCATTCTCGAGCAATACTTGCATTGTTTTGTAAACCAACAGCAGAACAACTGGGCTGATTATCTCCCTTTGCAGAGTTTGCATTCACACACTCCCAGCACACCTCCACCCAAATGACACCATTTTATGCTAATGTGGGTACCATCTGTGGTTCTTCCCTTTGACACTATTAGATTCCCTGTTACGAGACCCAGGAATTCAAGAGACCGAGACCAAGGAAGATTACAAGCGGTTCGCAGATCGCTCTCAATGGGCAACACCTCTGCTGGCTGTAGGAGACTGTGTGTGGTTATCACAAAAACATCTTCAGATTGACAGCCCAATAAAGAAGCTGGTCATCAGTTCATTGGCCCATTCCCATCGGGCGGTCATCAACCCCATAGTCTATCGACTGACTCTACCGCACTCCATGCGAATTCATCCAGTTTCCACCGTTCCCTTTTGTCCGTGATGCTCTTCATGTATTCTCTGACATTCCACAGCTGTTGATCCACCACCTGTGCCTGGTGAAGATGGTGCAGTAGAAGCCAAGGAGGCCAGCATTAGGGATTCCGCTGGCTAAAGGCAGTTCCAGTATTTGATCGAGAGGCAGGGAATGGGCCGGAGGCCCTGTTCTGGGTGGATGCTTCCATGATCCATGCCCCAGACCTTATGCGGATCTTCCATGACCAATTCCCTGTGGACCATCCTGAATGTCAGACTCGGGGAAGGGCCCTGCAGTGGGGAATAGTGTTGTGGTCCCGATTCCCGAGCCTATGATGTCAGAGGAAGAGGACCTGGAAGATGAGGAGGAGGAACTGGGAATATCCTTCCCCAGGGCCTTCCTCTCTGACAATGCCTTTCCTCCCCAGGACCTTCCTCCCTGATAATGCTCAGGTTCATCAGACAACTGAGAGAACAGCCTGAAATTAATCAGGAGGAAGGCATATCAGAGCAGCCCCTGACGGAGTAAAGAACAAGAGTGTTGGCTCGATCTTAAGCAGTGTCATAGGGAGAAACGTGAGCAGCAACGTTGGAGGCGTGGGAGGTCAGAGTGAGCTGAGTCATTGAGCCACACCCACAGGAGATAAAAGTGAGTGTGTTTTCTCCTGAAACTTTGTACGGGACAAGTTTAACCTTACTCAGATTTTCTTCGTGAATGATTATTTTTGTGGTGCCTTTGATTTCTGTGAGTAAAACATTTCTTATCAGTTCGGACTTGGCAGGCACGATACGTTGGAATGCCAAAATATTATCAGTTCAAAATAATTAACTCTGTCATCTGAGCTTGCCTACCTGTGTTTGTGTGAGTTTGTACTCTTTCATCTTTTGGGAAAGAGGAAAGGCGAGACAGAACATTGAGGTATGTTGGATTGAATGTATCATACTTTTGAAGTATTAATCAAAGAAGTATACTTTTGAATGTGAAAATACTTTGAAAAACATGTCTTGCTTTTAAAAGATGAAATGCCTGAATCTGAGCAAAGAAATACCTCACTTCAATGACCAGAGTTATAAACATAACATCTACATTATTCTGGGAAGTCATCCTGGTCCTGAAACAAAATACATGATGACAGTTTAGACTGTCATTACAGATCCATTCTGCTGCAAGCTATTCAACCAAAATGTTGTCATCTTAAGTTAGAAAATGTCATTGGGAATGCTTTCTCCAAAATTCACAAGCTTTTGATTAAAAAGTAGACAAACTAGTTTGCATACTTATCCAATCCATTATTTCATGTAAAGTTATTTCCAATTTTCTGCTCTTGAAATTTACTCAGGTAAACTACACATGATAAATTTGGTCAGGTAAACTACTCATGATAATCACTGACATTATTGTGTAGTTTACCTGGCCAAATTTCAAAAGCAGAAAACTGGAAATAACTTTACTACATGAAGTGTAAAGTACTACATGACTTGGATTGGTATACAATCACAGTGGGCCAGGTACAACTGGCTCCCATTTTTTAATGCCTTCCTATAGGTCGGCTGGAAGCGTTGGAGAACTATTGGGTCACTAAGGCAGTGACATAAAACAATGATTGTGTGAAAGTTCCTTGTAATAGTAATAGGAAGCTCATGAAAAATAGAGTTTAGGCCTATTACTCTTAAGTTATACAGTTACAAATGCAATATAAAATATTGAACTGAAGTTGTGAGAGGCGAAGAATAATAAGAATTAAGAGCCATACACTACTATGTTTTCTAGCATTCCTGAGATATTTAGCAGAATGGAAAGTCCTGCTTATTACTGGTAGCTATAAATATCTTTAATGATGAACCAAGTTTACTTTTTAGGTTTATAAATGACTCAAAAACTTAGAAATATTGTAAAATGATACTCCTTAGGGCTCAGTTTGGAAGAGCTAATAGAAGTTTAAAGGTGAATGGAAAAACAGCTAAAGCAGATTTATGAGCTGGATGGACAAATTTTGGCTATGCATCAAGACCTTCTTTAAAAAAAATCTGGACATAAGAAACATTCACAGGCATTCATTCCATCCTTCCTTTTCATGCCCAAAAAGTTATGTTCTGCAGCTCACTAGCAATTTAAAATGATAAAAATATGAAAGCAGTGCTACTGATAAAATCAAAGTGATACCAATTAGATCTATATAAATTGCTTTCCCCCTATTGAAATTTCTCCATTCTGAGAGCCCTTGAGGAAAGAATTAGAATGAACTTTCATTAATATACTGATAACTAATTGTGCTTTTTGATTCCATAAGCCAGCTAAATCTCTCTAGAAATTCAGTCCCAAACTCAGGAAATGGTTACCAACAGGAACTTCACAGGAACTTCACAGATTCAAGATACATTGATAACAAGAAAACAAGAAGGAATTCATAAATAGAAATCAGGTTCATTATTTGTATGTATGAATGTGTGTGTGTGTGTGTGTGTGTATATATATATAATATTTGTTTTTTTAAGTTTTCGCGGGTACTTACATGTGTGCTGTTCAGCTTCCTTCGGGTATTATCCCACGTCATTGTAGTGCTTTTAAAGTTGTAGCAACGTTTCAGCAGAATCTCATCTGCCATCATCAGGCTTCTGTATGGAGTTTGATGATGACAGATGAGATTCTGCTGAAACGTTGCTACAACTTTAAAAGCTTTACAATGACGTGGGATAATACCCGAAGGAAGCTGAACTGCATTCATGTAAGTACCCGCGAAAACTTTAAAAAAAAACACACACAAAATAAACATATATACACACACACACACACACACACACACACACACACACACACAAACTGTCTCAGCTTGAGAGTTTCAAATTTTCATACATACATACATACACACGCACACAAACACACAAATTATGTGAATGTATCTCAGCTTGAAAATTTCAAATTTAAGCCCTCTTGTCTTTTAATGCAACAAAACTTTACTGTGCGTGGGGGGTTAACCAACATTTAAGATGTGAAAGTTCTCCTTGTTTATATGATAGTTTTGACTGGTCTAGGCCATGTTAGTTGCCACCATTCTCAATTACAGACTTTCATTCAAGGGAATATATGAAGAATAAATTTGTACCTGACATTGTTCTAGGAGTGAGTGGAATAAATGTATAAAAACTGAGCTTTGTTGATGGAAATCAAAGCGTAAATAAGCTCCACAGTTTTCTAAAACAGCAAATAAATAGAGTGTAAATATTGCCAGAATTACCATTTGGGGTTATTAGTGGCAAAAGTCACTATAAATTTTGGTTTGATTGATTTGCCAATAGAACATACAGTATCTTCTCCTAAAGATCAATTAATGGGCTGATGTTAGTGCATTTTGCAGGGGGAATCTAAATTTACTTATTTGGAAATAATGCAATTGCTACCACTATCAAAACAAGTCCACATCATAACTATAAAATATAATATGATATTTTATGATATCAGCCCAGTCAACTTGTGTTGGGCTTCTGGGGCAGCATGCATAAACTGCAATGGTAAATGAGCTAGAGAACAGGTGGGTTCATACCCTTTATAGGTAATAGGTAGTTACTGACGGTGGTATTCAACTGGTTCGGCGAACTGGTAGCAATTTGGCCTGGGTCACTGAACCAATATTGATTTGTGGCTGGCCACACACCCTGCCTGGTTGCCACTTGCTCTCCCCTTCCACCCAATCAATGCTTGCTTGCCCCTTCTGCCTGCTCAATGCTCAACACCCCCACCCTATGTATATGTTGCCTTTGCCACGTGGCCCAGCTAATCACCTCACCAGTCACCTCACTGACACCTGGTCAGCTCAGAAGCATGCCGCATGCTTGTCCTTTGTCTTGGGTTGGGGGCCAGGATCCCAGGGACGTGCCATTCCCCGAGGCCCCAGAGCTGCCTCCCACCTCAGCCAGGTCAGGAAACATGTAATTTACAGCCTCTGGCCTTGCCCTGGAGGTCCGCCCACCTCAGCCCAGTTGGGGAACACACGATTGCCTTGCCCTGGAGCTGCTGCCCGGTCACCATCTGCCTTGACCGGGTCGAGGAATGCACCATTCCCCAGCTACAGCCTTGCCCTGGAGCTGCTGCCCACTCGCTATCTGCTCTCCCTTAAGCATGATGCATCATCCCATTTGCCCTTCTTCAGAAGCCCCAGCCCTTAATCTCCCTGCTTCCTCTCCCACGATTGCCTTTTTCATCGTCCTGAAGCTGCAACTTTACCTTTCTCTCGCAGCTGGCTGCCAGGGAAGACAAACCAGGGCTGAGAGTCGTCCGCCTCTGGCCTCCCCGCCAGCCAGCATCTCATCCCACTTGTGAGATGCCTACAGCTGCCACATGTTTTTTTCAGTGTGGCTGGCGGCAGCTACAGGCTTCTTGCAGCGAAAATTACTGACCTCTGGCTCTGCTCCATTTCTCGAACATGCCACTGCCACCATCGCCCTGTTCTATGTTAGGTGCACCCCATTGCCTGCTGCCGCTGCACCAGAAGGATTTGCTTGGGCAAGTACAAGTGAAGCGGCGCCCACTCAGTCACATGATCCTCCCACTAAGCCACACCCACCAAACCAGTAAGGAAAAAATTTGAATACCACCACTGGTTACTGAGCATGTTGTTCCTTGGCATGATGAATATGAAGTTGACTTATTTGCTACAGTTCCTTGGCATGATGAAGAATGTGAAGAGATGTAATTTCTGACTGTTTGAAGTTTTGTTATAATACTGGAATATAAAATAAACTCTGCAAATAAAGGAATCTGTAAGCCTAAGTGAATTAATGTTTGGCCTCAGCCTTTTAATTTAACCAAATTGTAATATTTGTACTTTTGTTTTTATTATTAAAAATGTTATATCTGCCTATAAGTGATTCTTCATACTCTGTAAACAGAATGTGGCAAAAGGCATAAATCGTTAAGCTACTTTCATACTCATGGATCTCATTTGCTGTTTTGTATTCCTGTTTCAGATTGTTTGTGGAAAGAATAATGTTTCCAAGATTCACAAATTGATACAATATACAGTAACTTTGGAGGTTTTTGTTCAATCTGGAGAAAATGGGGATGGGATAGAATAATTTGAATAGTTTTTCTATAATTCAAGAAATACCAGGATGTGAGGGACAGGCCACTGATTAGTGTCAACTTTAATTTTTTTCTTCCAAAATATTATAATTATACTATTTATGGGACAAAATGATGCTGCCAAGAAATGTTTTGTTTTTGCCTGCAATTACCACAAGGTCCAGTGAAAATTAACATGCAAGAATTGTAATCAGAATGCACACTTTTGTTCTCTTCCAGTGAGCAAAGTAGACATTTCCATTTTTCTTTCAAAACTGGGTTTAGAGAAATGTATTGTAATTGTCTTCATTGTCATAATATTTATATTTAAATATAATAGAAGTGATCTGCACTCAGATAATATTTACAATTTAACTGCAGAAAACTAAGGATGAGAACATAATTGTCCATTAGAACAGTGGCCCCTAACCTTTTGTACACCAGGGACTAGTTCTGTGGAGGCTGGTTTTTCTGCGGGCCACAAGGGGTGTGGTTTTGTTTGCTGCCTGCATCCCATGAATGGGCTTTGCTTGTTTGTGTGGCCCAGTTTCTGGCATTCCGTGGTCCTGTGCTACTCTATGGACTGGGAGGTTGGAGACCTCTGCATTAGAATATATGTATCCCAGCTAATATTCTGCATCCTGTTTTCTACATTGGCCAACCTAATATGGAAGCCTCAAAGCAGGGCATGAAGGCAAGTGTGATAGCATTATTTTTCATGGCTTTTGTGGAGAATAGAATATAAAACATGGCTTGAATTCATTTGTCACTTTTCTTTCTTGCTGTTTAATTAAAGATTATAATACATCTTTCTTTGATCTATGTTCTTATTGCTATAAATGAGGGGTCCTTGGTGTTCTCTGGGCTTGGTTGTTTTCTTGCAGATGTTTCATTACCCAAACTAGGTAACATCATCAGTGCTAGCCCTAGCTTATTTTAAATTTCTAGAATGTGAAATTTTATATAGAGACAAATATTCACCATATTTTAGACTCATAGAGTGTCAATGTAACCTTATTGCTATTTATTCAACTAAGAACATAGAAGATAGAACATTGGGCTGAAATTCAGATTATCTATGGGGTCCTTGGTGCTTTCTGGTGCTTAGTTATTTTCTTGCAGATGTTTCATTACCCAACTAGGTAACATCAGTGCTAGCCCTATAAGAAACATCTGCAAGAAAACAGCCAAACTGAGAGACCCCACCAAGGGTCCCTCATTTCAACCCTGAACTACAAATATTCTCCTATATTGTTCTTATAACATATAATGCAGATTAATACCCAAGAAAAAATAATGTAGTAGTGATGAGACAATGACCTTTCCCATTACTCCTGTGGCTGTTGGACTTTGAACTCAGGAATCTATAATGTCCTTCATCTTAGGCTTTGTTCTGACCATTCTCTCAAGGAATTACCTTGCTATTGGGAAAAAAGAAAGAATCTGGTCAAAGGATAAATAAGATGTAATCAGGGTACAAAATCATTGTATTTCTGATTGGTTTTAACTTTTTCTTCAGCATTATTTTCGTAATAGATCTTTTTATCGATTATCAAAATTATTTCTTGTAAGTTCTTATGGCATTAAATTATTTTTGGACACACCATTTCTAACTTTCAAAGTGCTACTAAAGATTTATTGGTTTATTATTGAATTATATTTGAATCAATAGAGTACCTTTAGATTCAAAATGTTACTAATGTGTGGTTTCTATCTTACCTTTAAATAAATTGAAACTGAGGTATAATTATTGGCTGGAAATGTTTTTTAAGTTTTCAAAATTTATACAAAATAAATCTATCTCTGAATACTAATAGTATTGCACAAGTAGAAGTTGCTTCTGTTCCATACAGAGGAACACTGATTTTTTGCCAATATCTTTAACCTAGGATCTAATCGCAGCCGCACCAGAAGCAGTTAGATGGGAGGTGTCAAACTCAAGGTCTGTGGATCAGATCTGGCCTGTGGAGTGCTTAAATCTGGCCCATGGTGCCAGCCTGGTAACAATGAAGGATTGGCCCGTGGTGCCCCTGCCAGCAAAAACAGAGCTGAGAAGGACCACATGCGAACCTCCCAGGCTCCTTTTTTGGCTGCAACAGCCTCCTGCAGCCCTCTGCCAGTGAAAACGGAGCTTGGGGTCTCCATTTTCACAGGCAGAGGGTTACAGGAGGCCGTCACAGCCAAAAACAGTTTCCACAAGTGACTTTGAGCTGGCCACAGCCACCCGGTCATGCCCACCTCAGCCCCTGAAACACATTCCTGAGGCCCTCAATGAAATCGAGTTTGCCACCCTTGAGTTAGATGGTTAGTTTCTTTAGATATTGAATTATAGCATCCACTTTATTGCAATTCTATAACTCCATATTTTATTATAGTTTGATCTCATTAATTTAATATTTTATTTCCTATATTGTCCACATCTATATCTATCTATCTATCTATCTATCTATCTATCTATCTATCTATCTATCTATCTATCTATCTATCTATCTATCTATCTATCTATCTATCTATCTTTATCTGTGTGTGTGTATGTATTTGTATGGTATTCAGTTTTGTTCGGGTATTTTCCCACATCTTTATAGTTGTGCTTTTAAAGTTGTAGCAATGTTTCAGCAGAATCTTACAACACACATGACGAAGACAACCCAATACACAAGCCTGATGATGGCAGATGAGATTCTGCCGAAACGTCGCTACAACTTTAAAAGCACAACGATACCCGAAGAAAGCTGAATAACATACATACATACATACATACATACACAACCACAATGGAACCCAAAATCTGTTGCTAAGTGAAACATTTCTTAAGTGAGCTTTGCGACCTTTTTGCGACCTTTCTTACCATAGTTCCTAAGTGAATTACTGCATTTGTTAAATTAGAAATTAGGTTGTTAAGTGAATCTGGTTTTCCCATTGACTTCACTTGTTGGAAGGTCATAAAAGGGGATCACATAATCCTGGAACACTGCAATGGTCATAAATATAAGTCAGTTCCCAAGTGTCTAGTTTTGATCATGTGACCATGGGGATGCTACAGTGATCATAAGTGTGAAAAATAGTCATTAGTCACTTCTTTCAGTGCCACTGTAACTTTGAACAGTCTCAAAGTGAACTGTTGTAAGATGAGAATTGCCTCTATATGCTGACGATTTATTTAAACTGAATTTGTACATGTTATGATTGTATGACCGCTGTAGATCCTATACACTAAATTAAAAAAATAAAATTAAATCCTACAGCCTTTCATGCTGTATTCCATGTTATTGCAAATGGTCTCTTATTTTCCTGAAGTGGCTTTGGGGTATCAGGTGGAAAAGCTGCAATGGTAGGGAAGCAGAATTTGAAAGAAATCAAGTACAATATATAGTAAAAGTGGAAAAATGTCTAGTACAAGGGCTCTGTTGATTACAACTGTCTAGGGATGTACAGAATTCATTAATGTGGCACAGATTCATTGCTTCTGAAGTTGGCAAACTGTCTCTGGACTGTCCTGTTCTAAGTGTGGTGAGCCATTTTCCCAAAGTAAATCCTCTGAACTAGAAATAATTCAAGTTGTACCATTCCAGGTCAGAAAGATTTAGAAACAGCAGAGTTAAATTTCCCAATAAGATTTGTTGCATCCTGGAGAAGCTCAAATTTTCTGGATATTATGCACAGAGCAATGATTTTTGTAAAATTGTACATTTTAAAGTTAGGTAAGGAACTTATCATCTTATCTGAGCGTAGTTTAGAATTTATGCTATATATTACATTTTGGAAAATATACTTCTACTGTAATTTAACATTTGTATTCAGGGAAAAATCACACTCATTATTTATTATAGTGAAGAAGTCATCAAAACTATATGTAAATAATACCTTTTACATTAATTTGTAATTAATTAATTTGTATTTTTAGGTTATCATGAGTACCACATATGATTGGATTAAACTAATAAATGCTGAAGATGATCCCTTTTTTAAACAAGACTTTTAAGATCTGGGATTTCATATAATGAAGGTAAGGAAAATTACTCTCATGCAAATAACCAGTCATTAAAATTAGGCATTAAAATACTTGTCACTTGTATGATCATATTTGAATCTGTATGAAATTAAATAACGATGGATATAAAGAAGCATGCCCATGTTATCATATTTTTTAATAAACTGCCTATGACTAGACAATTTGACAATTTGGTTGATAATGGTTATTTATACCAATGTTCCCTACCCTAATCTCACTTACATGTATGGCTTATAATGTAAGGAAGGTGAAGTTCCAGCTGTCCTGTTTCTGTAGACTATAAAATTAAAAGGTTGAATGGTTATTATTAATATTATGAAATTCTGAATGAAAATGGATTATTATATGGTTGAATCCTGCCTAGAGTAGCATATACAAGCTTGTATACATATACAAGCTGTATATGTTTATTTCTTTCATCCTAAATATTGGAATCCAGTTAACGTTTCTAGTTTTTTATTGAATCATTTGTATTAAATAAATATTCTTAAAAACAGAATTAGGATCAGGAATACATATAAGATTTGGGTTATACATAATATTATTGTAAAAAGCAACATAAATGTAGAATGTGTTTTCTTACTGGTTTAAGTAGCAATGCTCAATAAGATTTCTAAAGCAATCTGCTTTCTAAAAGATGCTTTATATATCTATAAAAACAAAATGCATTGTTAGTTCTAAAATAAGTAGCTGACATTAAGGGAATTTTAATGCTTATTATTTATTCTCACTGCAGTTTCACAAGGCTAACATAACTACTGTGCATATTTTGCAAGTTTGCTACAGAGTTGCAGAATTTTATTTTATGAGGATCTCATCATTTTCACTTAGGTCATTAATAAATGTATGATTCACAAATATCCTTACAGTTAGCGGAATACATTTGACGCCTTTACTGACTTGGTATTTTAAAAAAATCTCATCTTTCTTTAAGGTACTAAGACAGTTAAAACAATAAATAATGTCATAAAATTAAATATTAAAAAAACACTTGAGACTTAAATTGCAATCCAGTTTTTGCTTCATGATTGACTTTCATATCTCAGACAGTTTTTATCATGTAATATCCATGTCTATCCTGATTTTTATACAGGAAAAACAACAGTAAACAATAGAGATGAAAAAGAGGTAACTGCATAACTAAATTAGCAGTACCTGTGAGAGGGATCTTGGAGTCTTAGTGAACAACCAGCTAAATATGAGCCAGAAAAAAAGCCAAAAAAGCTAATGCAATCCTAAATTGTATTAACAGAGGGATACAATCAAGATCAAGGGAAATACTAATACCACTTTATAAAACCTTAGTAAGACCACACCTAGAGTACTGCATCCAGTTTTGGTCATCACATTATAAAAAAGATGTTGAGACTCAAGAAAAGGTACAGAGAAGAGCAACTAGGATGATTATGGGACTGGAGACTAAAACATACAATGAACGGTTACAGGAACTGGGCTTGGCTAGTCTAGTAAAGAGAAGGACCGGGGAGACATGATAGCGGTCTTCTAATATCTGAGGGGCTGCCACAGAGAGGAAGGGATCAACCTATTTTCTAAAGCGCCTGAAGGCCAGACAAGGAATAATGGGTGGAAACTGAACAAGGAGAGATTTAACCTGGAAATAAGGAGAAACTTTCTGACAGTGAGAACAATCAACCAGTGGAACNAACTTTCTGACAGTGAGAACAATCAACCAGTGGAACAGCTTGCCCTCAGAAGTTGTGGGAGCACCATCAGTTGAGATTTTCAAGAAGAAATTGGACTGCCATTTGTCAGAAATGGTGTAGGGTCTCCCGCTTGGGCAGGGGGTCGGACTAGATGACCTACAAGGTCCCTTCCAACTCTGATTATCTGTATCTGTAAATTCAAAGGAAAAACTACTTAGATTTCCAAACATGAAATTATAATGCAGTAGGAAAAATGTGGTTTCCAGTCAAGTTTAAGAGGAGTCCAGATTAGAAAGACACAAACTATGGGAAATGCTGATGAAGTAGAGATATAACAAATAAAGGGAGAAATATTTAGTTAAGGTATTTAACAGTTGAGATTTTTTTACTTCATATAAAATCTCTTACATTTAACCACCAAAAATAACTAGTAAATCAACCCCACAAAAAATTGACTTGCCCTTTAAAAAGTTCCAAAATGTTTGTTGGATAAATACTTTCATTATATGAAATCATAAAAATTAAATCTCTGTGCCTGCTAAAACTCTTCATTAGATAATAAACAAAGGCAATGTAGGGAAAAGAGATTGTGCTGAACCATAGAATCACCATTCTGGTTCATGTATTACTATAAAGTAATATTCTTCCAAGCCAGAAGGAAAAGGCAGTAGTGCTTAGGAGACCGTGTCTTAAAACTAATAAATCAGATATTGATATATAGTGGCTTCCCAGAATGTGTTTCTGGCATCAGCTGGAATATACTTCCCATTGGAAATTGATCAAATAAATATTGATGCAGTGTGGCCAAGCTAATTTAAAAATGCTGATTTTAATAAAGATTGAACAATAATGTACTCAAAATAATTTGCTGGAAACTCTTACAGTGAATTTATCTTTATGTCATAAAATTATCAGTTTCAAAAACCTAACACATCACTGTTTTGGTAAACCACAATAAATAATGTTCAGACTATCCCAGGAGCAAAAGAGATATGTGGTTAGAATGCTGAGTCAGAAGACCATTGAGAGATTGATGGCTCAGCAGTTTGAAATCTGAGAGCAGGCCATGTGACCAAATGAGCTCCCAGCAATTTGTCGGAGCTCCTGCCACCTAGCAGTTTGAAAACATGCAAATGCAAGTAGATAAATAGGTACTGTATCACTTAAGTGGGACAATATCAAGGACTTGAATGGAGCCTCCTCAGACATTTCCTGGACAATGGTGATGTCACTGGCTAATCCTTTCAACCCGGAGGCACCACAGTAGGTGCTTCCAACATGAATGTAGTCACACCATAATATGGAGGTAGCAGGTTTTGCAGGATATGGAAAAATAAATTCACAGTAAGATCATTGCTAGAGCAGAATGTGTTTCTATCATAACCGTCTTTCAGTCACACAGAACATGAGGTAAAACAAGGGTGGGAAGGACAAGGATACTTAAAGTAAATGTCTGGGCTTCTTTAGTTATGGATAATTTTCTGACATCTGACTCTTATGTAGCATGTAATGTGTTCTGTGGTCTATTCTTCTGATACTATTTCCCTTCAATACCTTGTTTATTCCCTGGGTGTTTTTATGATAGTTCTTTTAATCAAACTGTCAAACTTGTGGCCTGAGGGCTGGATGCATTACACACAGGCCATACCGAACCTGGCTCCGCAAAAGCCAAAAAAGTCACACGATGTCACATGACATCACATGACATGGTTGAGTTTGACACCCATGTTTGAGATGATTGTGGGTTCAGTGCATTTCTACTGAGTAAGTTGTGTTTAAGTCTTGTTGTATTAGAATTTTAAAGATGAAGGTGGTTTAAAAGGTGTTTGGTGAAATGATAGTCTTGGTATGTGTGGAAATCAGACTGGAGTGACCTCACTTTCTTTAAGTGGTATAGAAGAGTAATGTGCTCCTAAGATGTGAAGAACAAAACCCAAAAGGAAATAACTTCGTTTATAACAGTTGATTAGCAAAAAGCTAATTTCTAAAAATAAGTTACTAGAAAATTACACAGACCTCTTAAAGGAATTTAGAAAGCAGGATATCAGAATTTTTTTAAAAAAAATTTAAACAAAGTTATTTCCAAGATGCTCATATTAAAAAGACTAATGAGTAACTGCACATTTAGTTTCTGAACTTGGTTTCTTCACAGGTTAGTTTGCAGATTAAAAAAAGGAAGAAACAAAATAAAAGCAGCAGCAATTACAGTTCTATAAATTGTAAAACATATGATTTTTCTAACGTCTCCTATTTCTCCCATACCTGTGGGAGAAATGTCTTTGCTCACGTGTTAAACACAATAAATATTAGGTTGCATCCTGTTTATTGAATGATAATTGAGTTTTGATCAAATATCACCACCATAGTTCTTTACAAACAGCACCTCTCCACGGTAAATTCTTCATAGTCAGAGTAATATAGTCAGGAAAATTATTTGATGGCTTATCTTATCCTCATTCTATTTCTCTACAAATAAAGACATAATAAATTTGGAGAGGGATCCACTGTTTCTAAAATGCTCTACTGTGATTCATCCCTATATAAGTGCAGCTGTCTATGTGTAGCTTCATTGAAAGACTCAATGCAAATTAGTTGAATGTGGATTTGAGAAATTTGTGCCAAGCAAACAGGATGTATATTCCCTGTAATTTATCAGCCACCTTATGTACTTGAGGAAAGTGAACAGAGCACTATTGAATACGAAATTTTTAACCCATAAACACAGATTCCTATGCTTGTGTAGAGATCCTTCATTCATTTTTAATTAAGTTTAAAATTTAAGCATCCATTGCAGATATATAAAGAACATTTCACCACTGTCTGTTGAGGATTTTTTCTCTGAATCAAATAAAAGTAACATTGTCAGTGAAATTCTGGTTTTTCAATTTCTTCAGACTTGCTCAGGAACTGTAGATTTTTAATGTCATAACTTTCTTGTGGTTTGTCAGTGCTTATGTTTGTGAAGGCATGGAACTAGCTATGCTTGTCATCTCTTGTTTTAAACAGTCAAAATGTTACAGTTCGTGATCTTAGTGATCTTCGTAACCAATTTTGCATTCTCAACCTTATGATGGTATCAAAGTGAATTCATACTTCCTATACTGGCCTTATTCCCAAATAAGATTATTTAGAAATATTATGTCATACATTTTCTTTCTGTTTTTTTCAAGGTAGCAGATATACATACAGCTAAATATCTCACTGTTGTTTTTACATTAAGAGTACAGTTGAACTGAACTGATGGTAATCTTTATTGTACCTGACATAATCTGCATGCTTTATATTTAAGATCTGTATACTATATATGTCAATTGTTTAATTGACATTGCAATTTGTGGCTAATGTATCATAAACTTCTTTCTCTTCAATTTTAGTCTGAATGAAAGATCTGAAGACCAACATTTACTTAAAATACCCAAATTCTGAAGTCTTAGTAGTCATTAGACAAATCTATTTTTTATAGATTCCGTTGATAGTGAGTCCATCCATTGGGAGGGGGCATGAGAAAATGTCCAGTGTATATTCCTCATGTACTTACATGCAATGTCGTAACTCAAGAATAATAGGACAGAGAAGGGACATTATGACATCTTGAAGCATCTTTCATCAACTTAACATCATAGCTTACCATGAATACTTGTCCTTTACTATCAGAAAATAACATATATTATACTATGCAGATAGTTCTTGAGTTACAACCATAACTGAACCCTGCAATTACAGTCACAAGTCATGATGGTCATAAAACAGGGCAACATGTGACGAGCTAATTTTATGAGCTTGCAGCAGATGTTAAGCAAATCCATTTTTCACTCTGGAATATTTTTTGCTGGAAACGGGAAATAAGTAGTGGTTTCTAGCAAAAAACTCCATAAATCATGATCACATGACTGTAGACAGCACTGGAGGCCAGTTGCCAAGGGGTCTATGACAATTTGTCACAGTCAACCCCCACAGCCAACTTGCCATAGCCAACTCACCACAGGAAAACTCTCTGCAGGACAGGAGTTACACTAATATCAAAGAAATGGCAGAATAGAATCATTAAAGGATGCAGAAGGAGGGACAGAACAAAATGTGAATGGCAAAAATTAAAATATTTTTTAATTTATTTTAAATAATTAAATAGAATTATTAAATTATCCCGCAGTGAGCTGTCCCATGGCGAGTTGGCCGTGGCAAGTTGTCCAGCAGCAAGTTGGCCATGGAGAGTTGTCTGCAGTAAGTTGACCATGGCAACTTGTCCCATTCCATCACCAAGTGCCCAAAATTTGGTTATGTCACTTCAGTGGGGGCTGGATGCAGAACTTTGGAATTTAGTCACCAGGACCTTTTGGAATGTCCATTGTATCTTCAAAGGGTTTTTAAATGACCAGTTATAAGTATGGGTGATCTACAAAAGTTTTCAGCTCAGATCTGAAAACTCAAACACGACATATTTCAAAAGAGTTAATATTCTTATAAAATACTGAAAAAAATACAAAGTTCACATCTAATTAACAAGCTCCTTTACTGTTTTCAATCTAAGAAAAAGGGAACACATTTAGCATTTGGTAATTGTGATTAAGGTTATTCTGTAAACGCTGGATATGCTCTTTAATTTAAAATATGATTACCATTCTAAGGTCCAAGGTTTCAAGCTATAAAACACAAAAGGAACAATAAATAAAAAGTAAATGAAATAACAGTTTACATTTTTTTCATCCACCCCATGCTTTAAAAATTAATTAATGTTGCCAAAGAGGTTATCTCCCCTTGTTATCAAAATTTATTTCACAATAACTATAGAAACAATATTTTCTCCAGCGCGACGATTGGAGAATCCATGGATGGGTTGACACATGCCTTTCTACTCGGAGACTGAGTCCATAATCTTTGCCACACCCCTTGTCAACTGTCACTTTCCCCAGTTCACGACATTCTTGCCCTAAAAGGTTGTGGCAATGATTGGCTTGTAGTTAGTTCTTCTATCAGAAACGCTGGAAATTCAAATTTGAAGGTTTTCTGCTGTCAGGTTCGATTCACAGCACTTTTAAAGTACTACTGAGGTTTTTTGGGTTATTTCGTCGTTTGCTGTATCCACGGTTCGCCACCAGCCTCACGCCTTGAAGTAATTTTCCCGTGCAAGGTAGGCCACGCTCTATTTGTCACTTGAGACTTTTTTATTTTGTGGAATGGAGAAATTTCAGGAGAGATCTGACTAGCTGAAGATAAACATCTTATAATAATTTTGTGTGTGTGGCTTCACCTCATTGTTAACTCTTGGTGACTGCTTGGATTGGTCCCTGCAGCTTCATTGGCAAGATTTTGGAAGTGGCTTGCCAATATCTCCTTCCTAGTGCTGAGAGGATGTGATACATCCAAGGTTACCTAGCTGGCTTCTTGCCTAATGGAGGACTAGAACTCACAGTCCCCAGTTTTTGTCTCAGTGCCTTAAACACAACACCAAATTGGCTTCTGTCCACAGTAAAATTACTACAACCTTACTGTATTTCTGAGACACGCAGAAGTAAACAAAGACAGAAGATGAGGTGCAGTATTCTTAATAACTATAATATTGTGGCTGTCAACAAAAAGCAACACTTTCTGATGTGTGTTAAAATATTCCAGTTTTCCCAGCCTGGAAACTTTGAGACAGATTTTTAGTATATCTCGTGTCATTTCTAAATAGTGTAATATGAATTGTAACCTAATTAGGGAAGGCTAGGATCATCAATACTTGAACCTGCCTAATCCTGACTTCCTCGGGAGGTATGGCAAACTAAAGCTGACTCTGTGAAAGCAGAGCTGATGACCAAGGCAAAGACCAAGGAACTAGTGAGTAAACCAGTTCTGTCAGCTTTAAAAGCCATATTCCACACTGCCACATAGCCTGGGAAAGTAGGAGGGGGGTGATTTCAATTGAGTAGCTATAAGTAGACAAAATAAAATTCTTTTGTAAGTTCAAGGTCATTAAGTATGGTGCTGGATGAAATAAGGATCTTACTTTTGGACGGATCATGATTGGGCCATGTGATGTGATGACGGTAAAGGGGGGAGTGGATTTGTAGTTTGGGAAATTGTGGCAAGCCCGAAAACATTTAGATTTGGGATTCCACAGATGTGCCAGGTGCTATTCTAATAAAGATACTTTTGAGATATGTTTGTCTTGGAGTTACTGATTGGAATGGAGGTTTGCTGGAACGCTGACAGGTTCCTTGGAACCACTACAGATAGAGAGAGGATGGGAAATTATCCACATCACATCCACAGCAATTCTCCACAAGTTGAGGGCTGGGAGATTATGGGATTGGCCATCTTGCTCATAACTACATCAGCGTTTACAAATCTTTCTAATGACTTTCTGAAATTGTGCATTAAGTATATTAACTGTGCAGAGACTTTCAGAATGGCAGGCTTGATAATGCCGGGTTACTACCTCGTATGAAAGAAATTTTTAATCATAAACATAAGAATTTAAGGAATCTGAAATAAATAGCAAAAAGCTAAATAAGATTTTGATCTTAGAAGGTTATAAAAGTATGAAGGATCCAGATAAAATTAGTGTATTTAAGCTTTTACAAAAAAAATGGAATTAGTTATAAAGAACAAATAGCTGTTTATGGGCAATAGATCCTGTTTTGCTTTTTATAAGACCTAACAAAACTAAGCAATTTCATGATTCAAAAACTGGAGAGTAAGGGAAACTAAAGATGTTAGAGAAAAGATACAGGCTTTTAAATTATACAATCATTATAATCATAAAAATACTGAATGTACTTTTAAAGAATGGAATCAGAAAATAGTAGCCACAATGTTGAGGTAATTCTCCGTTAGGAGAATGAGTGCATTCTCCCCATTATGAGAATGAGTGCATACAGGGAGACGTATTTGAGAGTAGTGTTTGAATAATACACACACAGCACACAGATACACTGTACTGTACTGGCTATCTGTGTTGCTGATAAGTAGTTTACAATGGTAGGTTTATATTAATATCCAGAGAGGGCTTAAAGCAAGGTTCAACATAGACAGTACCATAGTCGCACTCATTCACGAGGCTAAAATCAGTCAGTTTATTCAATCTAGAGATTATAAATATTCCCAGTACTACAATCCAGTGTCGAAAAAAAGCAGTTCCGTAATCAGGCCACTGACATCAATCAGAAATAACGTCAATTCGGAAATGGCAATATTACTCACGAACAGAAGCGAAAATCAGAGAGATTCACTCTCTTCCTGAGAACTAAGACATCAGAAAAAAAGCCGAGCAGATTTCTGGCTCGACAATACTATATATATAAATGGCCGTTTTGAAAAACCAACAACCCAAATTGTAGTTATTTGGCATATCTAGTTAAAGACATAGGTACTGAATTGTCTAGCTATCAGGTTAAACCTATATTTCTACCCCCAAATACCTATTAAGGTACTTATATTCCCTAAACATTCTCGTGGACTCTTTTGGGGAGAAATAGTATAATGGCTTACTAATCTTTACACTTCTAGAGAAGTCCATAATCGCTTACAGCCAGAGCTTTATATGCTTCTCACATAGAGCCTTGGGTCCTTTGCTAAAAAATCGATTTTATATTGTTTTCTGACAAACAGTTCTCGGTTTTAGCTCTAAATCATAGATATGTTCGATTTGCGAGCAACATTGCATCTCGACATTTAAAATGATCTTAAAATCTGTGTGTTTACGTTCTTCATGTTTTAATCATGCATAACCATTGACAGCCATCTGTATGTGCAGGCTTAGAATTGATATGGTTTGTACTGTGTGCCGGTAAACTACAGACTACGAATCTTGTCTAACACTGCTCTCAATTCGCACATCGTCAGAATAGTATGTGTTTATACAGAATAAATTCTGTACACAGTAAACGACAAACATAGAGGATTCAGTCTCGCAATTGTTGTACAAACTTTGAATGTTCTGTCTAATAGATCTCCATCCAATCAATGCTTTTTTTGCAATATGATACCATTAGCGTCAACTGAAAGGTTACAATTTTTCGTGTGTTTATCTGGTCTGTAAGAAAAACTTCGGCATCAGCATATGCAGTTAATTCAGTTCATCCTTTTAGGCTCCCAAACACAATGTATAGCAGTGCATTGTGTTTGGTTTTGAGATATTCTATAACAATGTTTTAGCACAGCACCGGCAGTGCCTTTCAGATTGGCTAGCGTTAAATGTCGCTGATTGATAATACTGTGTAGATAAATCTGGCCTTGACCACATTACTGAGATAAGATTAAAACTTCCAAATGCAAAGAACTGATTAAATGTTCTATCAAAAACAGGACTTGAACATCACGTATATAATTTTTTGTTTTATTATTACCCTTTCATCAATGTCACCATTTTTTTTTCTTTTATATTATGGTTTTTTTTTTTTCTTAATTTTTCTTTTACGACTATATTTTGTTATATTATACTTCGTCACATACTTTTGACATGTTTCTCACAAATCCCCTAGGTCTATTTTTTCTTGATATTAGAGTATTATTCTATTTTTTATTATGTATTTTACTTAATTTGTTATTTTTTTGTTTTTTTTTTTTGAGTATTTCTAATTTATTGCATCTCTTTAGCACTTTAGTTATTATTTTCAGTAGCTGATTGGGGACAGGAGCATCATCAGATTGATGTAATGCTCGGCTTCAACTATTTATATTGATAGCCATTCTTAATTGTTGGAGAAGATTACAAGGTGTGCATACTCAGCCCTATACTTCCTGGATCCATTGTGTTTTTGGCCCACTTACTAAGTTCTTGCTTGTGTTGGAAAAAATTTTTAGTAATTGGTTAATCTTGCTTTCGCCTGTAGATTCTTTGGTAATCCTCCCCTATAGTTTCTATGTGATATTGTACAACCAAGATATTGATGTTATTTGTCTCCTAACTTGTTTTATCTTAATATTCTTTCTATCGCACAGTGATATTATTTTAGTAGCTTCTTGTTCAGTTTTGATGCTTAATGCCTAATGTCATCAGTAAACAATAGTCAACAATGAAATTACACCATAACTTTCTCTTTTGAAACAAATCATGGATCAGCCTATGCTTAGCACAAAACCTATTTTAGTTAATTATATTAACTTATACACATTGGTTTCATCTCATTATCCTGATTGCTTATCAAACCATGAAGACACTTTTTTTCAATATCTCCAGCAATCATTATTGTCAGTATTATCATTTTAAGACCGGAATGGTTATTTACATAATATAGAGTGTGTTGCAATGGACTGCGCAAATGTTCTCGCTACATCAAAAGATTATAAAGTGTCTATTCTCCTTCTAGTCTTACTTTGCCTCACACTAATGCTGCCTTAATGTATAGCCTTCAGACTAGGTGCAAACACCTCATCTAGTCATTTGCTTGATCTGATTAAACCCTCTGTAGTACTGACCTGGCTTTTGGGGGTAAGCTCAGTCCATCACACTGTCTCAGTTTATTAATCCATTTACATCCTATGGCATGTTTACCTGTGGTAATGTTTTCATATACCTCCAACTTTTTTAATGATTCCAGTTCCTTATCCATTGCTTTCTGCCAGCAGCCTGATCCTTAGGAGGAGACAGTTTCAGTTCACTATAATTAACTGGAACATGTACTTACTTGGCATAACCACACTACCTGATATCTATCAGGTGGTCGTGTTTACCTGCGGGTTGAACATCTTGGTAATACAAGGCTAAACTGGTGACTTTCCTGTGCCACCTGCTCCTTGTTCTTACTACCTCCTGTCTGTTCTACTTATCACTTCTGTTTCTTCCTCTTTTAATGCTGTTGTGTTTTTATTGATTTTATCTTTAGGGATATTGGGTGTCAATAATAACATCAACTGCTGGATTCCTGTTTCCAGTTTATCCTACCCAAGTGCTGAGAAAATTTTGCAATAAACCTTTGCAATAACACATGACTGTACTTGGTCCCAGAACGAATGCTCTATGGTTGGCGTCATAATGCACCAAAAATAAATTCTAAGCTCTATGTCGTACTGCCTTTAATCAGTCTTTACTTGTGAGGGAATATGCAACCCATGCTGGAGCTCCAAATGTGTGTAAGGTAACTTTTAACCATTTGGCTTTCTCTCATGCCCCAACGAAGTGAATGGACAATTCTCTCAGCTTGTGTTGTATTAACTTACATTGTTTTAAACACAGTGGTTACTGCACTATTATGGGACTTACACCCCACAGCTGTTTCAGTAAACCTGAATGCAGATAAATACTGCGATCTCATGGCATGGAGTAATGTTTGCCCTCTTTGTTCAACAAAATCAGTTATGTTGATGGGTCTGTAAGGTGCAGAGCAGTTTATCGAACGCGGGCACCATTTAATCTTAACTCTGTTATTGTTTGGATTCTATTTATTTGCGAAATAAGTGCACCAGTACTTCAAAGTAAGATTATTTTAACACTTTTCATGTTCTTTGCTCTCAGCAAACCTTAGCCAGTTACCACATGAAATCGTTTGGTCATCCTACACGCTTCTGATTTCGTTCTGTTTCATGAAGATCAGCAGAAACTGTATATAATATGGAGTCAATCTGAGCTCCATGGAATTACTTGCGCTACAACTGATACTCGGCACCTCCTAAGAACCTTGGTGTTCTTAGGACACAAACTTCATGCCCGTGGGCAAAGGACTTTACAAGCGCCGTCACAAGGTGTTACTTGGTGTTAATCCGCGCATAATACTCTGTTTATGCTTGAGTAACCATACTTATTTATCTTGAGGCCACGAAGCATTACAAGGTTTAAATACTGGTGCTACGGGTATGAAGGTGTTCGCGTCAGCGCGAGTAGGCTTACGGGGCTCCGGTAGCGACTTGGGAGCCTGATCAGCAGCTGGTCAACTCACACGACCTGCTTCCATGATAAATTATGTCCAAAAAAATCTATCATTGGAAAAATAATAGTGTGGTAACAAATTTGTATTCTTGACATGGATCAAAAAGTGTATTTACTAACTGACAGGAGGCAGAGAGTATGATAATAAGAAAAGAGATGTTTTCCTGAAGCTACAAAAGAAACTGGAGATTTTTAAAATTAAAAAGAGAATAAAAATGGACAACCCAAGAAAGGTGACCTGGTTTTTTTTTTCCCTATTGGATTTTACAAAGGAGGATTGTTAAAAGTCTTGAACAACTCTGTGTGAGGGGGACAAAGAAAGAAATCAAGAGAAAGTCAAGTTTGTTATGACAATATTTCAATGACTAGAAGAGTAAAATGGTTAATTAAAAAGAATATAGGAGCCATGGTGGTGCAGGGTTTAAGAATATGCACATATCGCAGCAAACTCTGCCGATGCTTGACTCTGTGTTAATTTCTGCAAGAGAGAGGATGTCAAAAGCACTATGGAGACAGTATAGCTATTGCAGTATTGTCTATAAAGTCTGGTTCTTATATTTAATCAGGTTAATAAAAGATTGTTGGTACCTTCTGGCAACCTGTTTATGGCGTTTCTCTTTGCGATACCTCAGACTGAAAAGATTATGCTTTTATGGTTTCTTTATATAGTGGGAAAGATGAGAGATGTGAGTGAAGTAGTATATATTTCTGTACGGGAGGGAGAAGGTCGAAAGTACCTGGGCTTTCAAGTACTTTTGCCGGCTTAATGGGGAAGAAATGTATACATCAATATCGTTACACGACGGCTGCCGTATGCATCCCGCTACGCATATTCCCGGTCTGCATCCGTTAGCGCATCCGCTATAATCCGCTAGGCATCCGTTACACATCCGCGCAACTCGCATCCACATCGGATGCAGGAGGAAGTGGAACGGATGCAGAACGGATTGCAGGAATGGATGCAGAAACGGATGCAGTCACGGAAACAAAAGCGTTTAAGAACGGAAAAAACCTTACGCAGAGGGGCCTATCTCGGATATTAAGCGATGTCTACAGGATGCCTAGGAGGATGCCTAGGAGGATGCCTAGAGGATGCAAAGGGACACCTATACTGGCCCTATAAAAAAGTGGGGGAAGCAACACATTCTGGATCTCACTTCAGACCAGCAGCCGCTGCCTGCGACCTCTGCAGCCTTCATCTGCCTCTTCCCTCTTCCACAGCATCCCAGTCAATGTCAACCGTTGGATCGTAACACAGTCCCTTTTGGCAGCCAACATCCTTTCTGGCAAACAGTGCGAAGCCAATCTTACAGGCTCTGTGAACTCTTACTGACGGGAAGAAAAAGGGGCGGCCAAGAAGCGTCTTGGGTACGAAGATGGTTCGCCCGAAGAAGTCAGAGGACGGACCTGTACAACAAGACTGATGGTGGAGCTGAGGAACGAAGACCCTTTGTGCATTCCAAACTTCATGAGGATGCCTCCAGCCATGTTTGACCGAAGTTGTGCAGCACCTGACACCCAGGTTGATCCAAGGCAAACACCTAATTCCCGGCCCAGCCTGGATTTGGGCTCAAGTGGCACTCCACTCTGCTGCCCCTGGGCTAGGGAATGCACCTACAGGAGCAATGCAGTATGGCTGGAAGGTGCCACCTCAACACCATGCAGCATTGTTGTTTTATGTTGAAATGTGTGGATCAATGATACATTGTTATTGATATAAGTCCACAATGTGTGGCACCCTGGGATGGGTGGACCAACAGCCCACTATGCTTGCACTGGGAAGGTTTTTCTTCCCAAAGCTATTAACCCATCTCAAAAGGTATCCCTGCCCATTTCCACAGATATTCTCAAACCCATCCACTGCTATCTACCCATCCCACAAGCATGCAAAGCGCATTAAACCTTTTCTAAAAGTTTCCAAGGCAAGACTTTATTTAAAAAAAGAAAATGAGCAAAGTGTGTGAATCAAAAATAGACTTATTAACAACAAGCTATAAAGACAAAAAATGAGTCTCTGGCACTCCTCTTGGTCGCTCAGTCCAGGGGTGAAGGTACAGGTGCTGTGGAAGGTTGGCTGTGAATGGAGTGCTTGTTCATCAGCTCCTCCAAAAGCAAAGCAGCAGAAGCCCCCAAGCCCCAGAGGAGCGAACCCGTGCTAGCAGAAGCCCACAGACAGCAGAGTGAGGGCAGGGGGCGGATGGGGTAGCTTGTCCCTCTGCAAGGCTGGCAGGCAGATGGCTGAGGCTTGCTGTGGCTTAGCATGGTTGTGGGTTGCTGGCTGGCAGGGAGGCTGGCAGGAAACAAGGCTGGCAGAAGGCTGGCAGGGAGGCAGGCACCCAAAGGGCCTGGCAGGAAGGCTGGCACGGCCAGGCAGGCACCAAGGCTGGCAAGGCGGCATGAACCAAGGCAAGGCAGGCAGGCAGGCAGACAGCAAGGCTGGCAGGGAGGGCCTGGCAGCAAGGCCTGCCCAGCAAAAGGCTGGCAGGCTAGACATGACAGGCAGGACAGGCAAGGCAGTCGATGTGCTCTGGAAGCAGGGTCTTTCCTCTGAATGGCGACCTGCTTCCGAGCTGCTTACGTTATATCTGGCGGGGCTGACGCAATGCATCCTCTCCCGCATGCAGAATTAATGCTCGGCATCCCGCTAGGCTTACCGCTGTGCAATTCCCGCCTTCATGGCTGCTGTGCATGGCGCTCTGCATCCGCTGTGTCCGTTCCGCATGTCCTTCCCCGCTATTGCCTGGGAGGTCCCCCGGAAGCCTAGCCGATAGTGCCATGCGCGCTCCCATCCCCGCTTCCGATCTGCTGGGTTTCCGTTCCGCATCTGCTTTCCCATCCTGGCATCTGTGTTATCCGCTCCGGTTATGCAAATTTTTGCCCCTTCTGAGAGCGGATAACAACAGTTGGAACATTTTTCTCGTCCGTTGTGTCCATTTTGCATCCGTTGGGCAGTGTGACAGGGCCTTTAGATATATTTCCTCCCTCTTTAGCAGTAAACCTCAGCCTTCTTTACACAAAAAATTTGGGTTTTCATGATATACTAGGTTTGGTTAAAATGAGGTTGGCCAATGTCATTGTACACATGTTGTACTCTGACAATAAAGGTAATAATAGTAATAATAATAATAATAGTTTGTCACAACACAGTCGCTCAGATGGTCCACTGGAACTTGTGGCACAACTACCATCTGCCTGTAGCAACAAACTGGTGGGATCATAAGCCTGAAAAAGTGGGAGAAAATGAGCAAAACTACTGTGGGACTTCCGAATACAGACTGACAAAGTTTTGGAACACAATACCCTGGATATCATGATTGTGGAGAACAAAAAAGTGTGAATTGTTGACATTGCCATACCTGGTGACAGCAGAATCAACAAGAAACAACTTGAAAAAATCACCAGATATCAGGACTCGAGAATCAAACTGCAGAGACTCTGGCATAAACTAGTGCAGGTGGTTCCAGAGGTACTCGGCACACTGGGTGCTGTGCCTAAAGACCTAGGCAAGCACTTAAAAACAATTGGTGCTGACAAAATTACCATTGGTCAGCTGCAGAAGGCCACCTTGCTGGGATCTGCTCTCATAATCCGCCAATACATCACGCAGTCCTAAATACTTGGGAAGTGTTCGACTAGTGATTTGTGACATGAAACTCATAATGCTGTTTATTTGTTTCAAGGTATAACACATGAAAGAAGCAGTTATAATTTATTAACTTGGGTTGAGGTCGTTTTGTGTTTTATGAACTTAAGTAATAGTTCCTCTGTCTTTGAATGTGTAGCTCCTTTATTCATACTAATATTTCCAACATTAACTGGGTGTAGTTAATCTCCAATAAGATTATGAAATGGAGTTTTTCCTGGTTAAACCTGAAGGCGTGTTGCATGTATAACATGTCATGTACTGCTGCACTTCATCATACTCTTTGTTGCAAACAGTTTCTTTCACTTTGGTGAGAGAGGGGAGAAGGGGCTGTTTTCCCGTTCTACATTAGAGAAAATGGTGGTAATACAAATACTGGAATGTTTATGGTGAAAGGGAAGAGATAGAACCCAGAGCAAATTACAGCGTGTCTCTTATAAGAGTTGTTCATTCATTGTGTTCACCGATTCAGAGTTTCCTGTTTGAAAGTTGAGCAATAACACCAGGGTTGTAATTTATCTTAGTCACTCTGTTCTGCGCCCCTGCTCCCACCTCAACCCCCATTTGCCAAAATCTGCTCTACAACTGTTTGCCACTTGGATATACTTTTTCCCCTCTTGAAAAGGGTGTTTTCTGTCTGTACTTTGAAGTAATTATTAATCATTGCAAGACGCTGCTCTCCTTCACATAGATAAGCACGAAGAACTGAAGTAATTCTAACTCAGCCATTAAAAAGCCCCCCCTCCCCCCCAAAAAAATACAGAAAAGGAAAGTTGTTGGCTGAGACATCAGCAAAACTTTAAATCAAACCATAGGTGTACCATCTTCCTTTTTATCCCTTTAAAAGGGATTATGTCCCTACTTTTTTTGAGGGGTGGGGAGGGATTGACCATTCTGTTTTTAATTTGCTGTCTGCTTTATAGTTATTAAACAACTTAAGCTGCCTGCTTTCCTGGATCTGCACATCACTTTACATCAACCTCCCAAATGTGCTTTAATAAAGAATATTTATTTATTTATTTATTCATTCATTCATTCTATCAAAATTATGTAGTGTATATTGGAGGTGGTGACCTCCAATTTTTCCCTCATAGGTTTCTAGTACAAGCCACAATAATGTCACATGTATTATGACATCATTGTGCAAATGACACAATTCCCATCAGTTGTGCATGGTGTAGTTGTATGCATGTTGCCCTTTGCCTTCTCACCCCCTTCCCCATGAATTCCCATATTTGGCTTGATTTCCTGTTTAATATAATGTACCCTTGTTTGATTAGCTGTGATTCAGTATATTGTGCCAACTGAAAATGAATGAAATAAATAAACAGGCTAAATATGGTATGTTAACACAGCCAAACAATGCACTCCCTCGGGTGCAATTTTTTTTTAAAAAAAATACCCCAACCTCTATTTTTCAGGAGGAGGAATGAGTTGGGTTCACACATTGCTCTAAGGTGGTCTATATAGTTTTGGCTTGGTAAGTATGTTTAAATCCCTGCACTGTGATCTGTAAATCATGGTTTATTGCTTACTTTATTATGCAAATCAGCCTAAAACTCCTTCCTTCCTTCCTTCCTTCCTTCCTTCCTTCCTTCCTTCCTTCCTTCCTTCCTTCCTTCCTTCCTTCCTTNACTCCTTCCTTCCTTCCTTCCTTCCTTCCTTCCTTCCTTCCTTCCTTCCTTCCTTCCTTCCTTCCTTCCTTGATTCTAATCAACAGAAACATTGAAAATAGAGTCTTTCTATGTAGCTTCTATGAGCACTTGCATGAGAAACTTATTCTATTTGATCTCTGTTCTACAGGTCTTTTAGAATAGTGGAGGATGTGTGGCTTGGCAATATGCTATATTTCTCTTGTATCACAAAAATGAGGAAAGGTTCTGTTTTGATCCCTGGGAAACATTCTGTGGGAGTGAGCAAGTACACTCATCCATATTCAGGCAACCATTAGAGGGCAGCAAACGTTACGCTTTTCAGGATCTCCTTCTTGCTCCCTAGTGGTCATTCAGATTTTTGCAGCCCAGATTTGATACTTCTCACCTGTACTGATTTTCCTGTCCTTTCTTATACAATATACAGGTAGCTACTATGCTTGTTATAAGTCATGACGGTTGTAAATTGAGTCATCTACATGATTGACTCAATTTTACAACTGTTTATGCAGCGGTCATTAAGCAAATGCCTTGATTATTACTTGAACATCATGATCGTTAAATGAACCAATGATTCACTATTGTCCAGTTTGAAGTAAATGACAGTTTTTGGCAAAACTGTTGCAAAATGTGGTTGGATGACTGGGGCACTGTGAATGGCTGTGAATGCAGACAAGTTTCTGAGTGCCCAAAGTGCACCCCCAGTAGAGGGCAAAATGTTTCTGATTCATTTGTTTAATTTCCTTCTTTATATCTAGTTTTAGGACATGTATATAAAATTGATCATGGTTTAGGTTATATTTATGCAGAAATATTGAAAATCCAAAATGGTCACAAACCTTTAAGCATCGTTTAATACAGATTGATTGGAGTATCCAATCTAAAGTTTTATATGAAACTGAAACAAGTATACAATAATTTGCTCAAATAACCCTCTTGTTAGACTTCCCCAGGGTGATGCTTTCAAACTATGTTATGGCTGGAACTCCCTAATTTTCCAGTCACAAATGGCCAGGCAGGTTGAAAATTTGTCTTCCTAGCATTCTTGGAAGAAGACTAACCTACATCAACCTTTTTTCTTAACCACACAAAGGTGACTTTTTCTCCTCCTCTAAAAATCTAGCTATCACATTTTACACTTTTGTAATTTTCTGCTTATATGTTTTGGCTTTAGATCAGAATGTGAAACTGGGTACTCATATCGTTTGGATAAAATCTCCTGAACACATACAGTACACCTTCTTAAGTACGTCTTCCTGTAAGATTGGAGGGTGATATTAAATAACTAATATTTTATTGGTGGTAGATATTATAGGTATCTGGAAAAGATATGGCTGTGAATCTCCATAAGGAAGAAACAGAGGTGGTATTCAGCAGGTTCTGACCAGTTCTGGAGAACCGGTAGCAGAAACTTTGAGTAGTTTGGAGAACTGGCAAATACCACCTCTGACTAGCCCCACCCCCATCTATTCTCTGCCTTCAGAACCCCAACTGATCAGCTGGGTTTTCTTTTGTTGCCTTGCACAGGAGAACGGAGCTGGAAAGCAGGGTAGTGGGGTGGGGAAGGAATGGGGATTTTACAGTATCCTTCCCCTGCCATACCCAGCAAGCCACACCCAGCAAGCCATGCCCACAGAACTAGTAGTAAAAAATTTTTGAATCCCACCACTGGTAGAAAGGAATTGCAGGCACAACAGTTTACAGGACAAGCCTGTAAATGTTTCAAAAGCAGGGGAATAAAATAGAAGCAAAGAAAAAACAAAGAAAGTCCATTGCCTTTTGAAAAAACTCCTTTGAGACAACATGACTTGGGTGATGAGCATCTTTTTAGACATTTGAAATACAAATAGTTTAGGTTGAGAAGGTCCAGGTATTTTTACTAATTAAGAGGACACCTAAAGTGTCCAGATTCAAGATATAAGAAAAAGATTAAGCAAGGAAAGATGGAAATTTTTAACATTTATAGGGAACAGGTGTGTGGATATTTTCCCCTAATTTGAAACTCTTATTGAAAAACCAACAAGTTCCAGACAGCATTTGGCTGAAACCTGTACATCTTAAGCTTGCAGAAATATTAGCCTGGTGGGAGAAAGCCAGGGATCTGAGCTGACAGCAGTGTGAAAGCAAGAAAGGAAATAAATCAGCAGCAAGAGAGAGATGGAGGGCCTCTCTAAATTATTAAACAAGAAAAAAAAATCAGAAAAATGAAGGATTCTTCTTTGTTCAAACTTATGGTAGTGTTGATACAGGAGTAGTAGCATTTAAAAAAAAACTTTAATATAATTGGTCATGGGAAAGGAACAGGATAAAATATGGATTGTTTTGCTGGATTGATTCATATTGCTTTTTTTATCTAAATTTCCAGTTGAGCCTAATATTCTGTTTCTACAAGTGGGCAAGATAATCTTTCAGTTTGAAAAAGTTCATCTTGTTTGTTTAATAAAACCTTCCAGACCTCTGACCTCCAAATGTCTGGGACTCCAGTCATTCGGTTTCTCAGCCAATAAGACAAACTTTTTTTTTACATCTTTCTTTTTCTTAAAAATAACATAACCCAAAGCAACTGACACTGACAAGCTGTAGCCACAATACAAACAACAATACTAACCTCAGATTGGTTTTAAAACTTGCAGTCCAACACTAAAGAACTTGGTGATTAGCAGAATGTCAAAGGTTAAGCTGTAATACTTCTGTGTAACTAAGTACAACATGGAGCCAAGGCAAGGATGACGCTTTCTCAAAAGTTGCAGTTTGATCAGGAATAGCAAAGAATGAAAAGATAGAGACAAATAAGTCTTCTCTGAGGAGGACTGTCCCTGGTGTGGACTGAAGTGGTACCTAGTCTATAGAAAAGAAGGATTAGGGGTGACATGATAGCAGTTATTCCAGTATCTGAGGGGCTGCCACAAAGAAGAGGGAGTCAACTTATTTTCTAAAGCACCAGAGCGCAGGACAAGAAACAATGGATGGAAACTAATCAAGGAGAGGAACACCCTGGAACAGTGAAGAAACTTCACAGTGAAGGAAAACTTCTAACTGTGAGAACAATTAACCAGTGAAAGGCTTCCTTCAGAAGTTTTTTGGTGCTCCATCACTGAGGCTTCAAGAGGAGACGGACAGTTGCTTGTCTGAACATGTGAGAGGCTGGATCTTCTGCTTGAGCAAAGTGTTGGACTGAAGACTTCAAGATTCCTTCCAACTCTATTCAGATTGAAGTTTGGGGGAACAAAGGGATCTAATCAGTCTGAAGATAAATCTTATGACTTATTGATTACTTGGGAATGGCAGTTTTAGTAAAGAGTGGCAACTAATTATATTATAATTTATATATATATATATATATATATAATATTTATATATATATATATATTGCTGTGTGTGTTGTGTATTGTGTTTTTAAGTTTTGCGGCCGGTTACTTGTACAATGTGTAGCTTCGGGTATTATCCCATGTCCATTGTAGTGACTTTTAAAGCTTGTAGCAACGTTTCAGGCAGAATCTCATCTGCCATCATCAGGCTTTTGTATTCTTATATTCTATATTCTGCTATATATAATAAATATTATATATATATATATTTATATATATATATATATATATATATATATATATATATATATATATATATATATATATATATATTTATATTGTTTTAAAAGTTTTCGCGGTGCGAGTACTTACATGAATTGCCAGTTCAGCTTCCTTCGGGTATTATCCGCACGTCATTGTAGTGCTTCTAAAGTTGCTAGCAATGTTGTTCAGCAGAATCTCATCTTGCCATCATCAGGCTTCTTATTGAGTTTTGTACAAACGTTGCCTACAACTTTAAAAGCGCACTACAAAATTCACGTGGATAATACCCGAAGGGAAAGCGATGAACGCCCATTCAATAATTATATAATATATATATATATATCATATAATATATATATATATAATATATGATATAATATATTATATATATATATATATATATATACTATACACTACACATACATAACATACATATACATATATATATATATACAACACACACACACACAACATATACATACTTATATATATGTCTTTTGGTTTATTCGGGTTTTCTCCCACATTAAATTGGAAGTATCTATGCAATGTTTCAATGAAGTCTCATTCATCATTCTTTCAGGCTTGTTTCTCGGCTCATGTGCTTCTCAGAGTAATGTGAGCTTGCAGCTTGCTTCTTCCTTGTTAACTGGTAGTGGGGTGTGTGACTTGATTGGTTGGGCGTTGGCTGTGTTCTCATTGGTGGGGGTATGTTTCTCATTGGTTGGCGGGTTTGACTATGCTTCTGAATTGGGTAGGGGGTTGGCTATGTTCTGATTTGGCTGGTGGTGTTTTCTGTTCAGGTGGGCTTGGTTGTTGCTCAGGTTAGTATTAATTGCTGGGATTTGAGCTGTGAGCTGTTATCCTGTTGTTTGGCTTCGCCAGTGTCTTGTGTCATAGCCACATCTTCATGGTAGGTGTCAGCTTGCACTTCTTGTAGGGTAGAGGTTTGAACGGGTAGTTGGTGCAGCTTGCGGTACGACTTCTGGTCCGTAGGTCGTGTCTTATTCTTCTGCTGCCGGGTATGAGGTCTATTTTTCTATGTGAAGGTGTGGTGGTAGCATTTGTGTGCATGAATAGAAATGATCCACCAGACTGTCGATCATGTGGAAGCCTGCCACGTCTCAAATAGAAAGAATCTCCAGCACACAAGCCAAAGGGCAAACCCTGGGCACAAAACAGGACTCCCTCCTATACCTCCGCTCAAAACATACCCCAAACCAGGCATCCAGATTGAAAAACCTAATTCCTAATAGAGTAATAGCGCTCCTTTGCACACGAAGCCAAGCTGCACTAAAAGCCCCAATAAGAACAGAGTGTTGCCAGCCAATCAAAAGCCCCACAAAACAGACAGAAGAAACCAGAAACACCAATCACAACAAATCCAGAGTCCAATAAACACAGACCAAGACTCCCAACAATCAGGATGTAAAAATCAAAAAACATCCTGCCCCACAATAATAGGCTAGCCTCAAATTTAAAACCAAACAGCTGTGAGACCCTGACCCACATACAAAACTCAATACAGAACCTGATTGATGCAGATTGAGATTTCTGCTTTGAAGTGCAAACGTTGCTACAACTTTAAAAGACTACAATGACGTGGGATAATACCCGAAGGAAGCTGAACAGCACATATCTATATGTCTATATCTATAATATTTATACATATAAAAGCAGAAACTTTATAAAGTGAGACCTGTAGAACTGTACACTAAATTTCTCCTGGAGGCAAGTGGAAGGATGTAAGGAGAGTCTGTGGTTCCTTTGTCACACAGCTGGCTGTCCATCTCTCTGAATTACATGTAGCTCTTGTTTAGTGACAACCTTGTTTAGCAACTATTATGATGATTATGACAGTGATGAAAATGTAACTTCATGACCAGCCCTCCCATTTATGATTATTAGCAGGTCTGTAAAACAAAGGAAGGCTGAATTAAGATCTTAACATTATGATCTTTCATTTAGCAATTGCTTCACTTAATGACCATGTTGCCTGTTCCAGTTGTGGTTGCTAGACAAGGATTACCCATATAAGATTTTATATTATATAAGAAGAGAGAGGAACCTGCCCCACTTTACATTGAGGGAGGCTCTGTGGAGAGAGTTTCCTCCTTTAAATTCCTGGGAGTCTACCTCAACTAAGATCTCACCTGGAAAATCAACACAACCCAGGTGGCCAGAAAGGCCCAACAAAGACTTCATTTCCTCAAGGTCTTGGGAAAGAATAAAGTGGAACAATGACTGATGACCTCCTTTTACCAATCCACAATAGCAAGCGTCCTCACATATTGCATTACGGTGTGGTATGCTGGCTTGACAGCTGCTGATAGAAAGACATTACAGAGGTTGGTGAGCACAGCACAAAACAGCGTGGGCTGTTCCCTGATACCACTAGATGACATCCCTAGGGCTCAGTGCCTTAGAAGGGTGAGGAAAATTTTCAGGAATGACTCACATCCCGGTCAACAGCCAGCTGCACCAACAGACTGAAGAACAGTTTCTATCCGTGGGCTGTCAGACTTTCTGAATGGAAAATAACTTCATGTCAACATAGTATGATAGACTTGTGGGGCTGGCATGTTGTACAACAAGGTCACATAGTGTAATAAGATGGGGACTGGGTTAGGGACTTCTGTCCTCACTGTGTGTTGTGTTGGGGTGTTTGTGTCCATGAAGGGAGGCTCAGCCAATCTCATTGTACACATGTTGTACTCTAACAGTAATAAGGTAATAATAAGATTTCTGCACTGAGCAGAATCCTGTATTCAAAGGTCCCTAATGATACAAGACACAGCAAGTCAAAGTGTGGTATATTGAATATGTCTTTCATGTTGTTTAAACATAAGATACACTAAGCTAAGCTTGTAGGTTAGCGTGTTGTTTGAACCCAACAGTTTTTGCAATAAACTGTAATTAAGCAAGCAATATAAGACACAGTCAACCTAGTCCCTTCTTTTGCTTGCTCTTTGCTTTATATCAGGGGTGTCCAACCCTGGCAACTGTAAAACTTGTGGACTTCAGCTCTCAGATTCTCCATGTTGCCTGGGGAATTCTGGGAGTTGAAGTCCACAAGTCTTGCCTAGGTTGGACCACTCGCTGAATAAGTCAATTGCTTGGCTCTCCGTGGTTTAAGTGAAGTTGTATCATTTCCAATATGTAGTCTATGACACTGAGTTTCAGTGCCGAGTTTCAAAGGAATCTATGTTTTTTTTTCCGAGCAAGAGGGCAGGTGTAGAAAAATAAACCAGCCTGAGAGATTTCTGCACAACAGAGAACACATTTGAAAAATACTTTTTGGGGTGGGGGGTGGGGGGGTGAAATAACATCATTGAATTTATATTAAAACAATGTTTTCTTTTCCCTTTTCAACTTGTGTTTGGGAGGTGAAGGAAAAACCAGCTCATCTGGCTCCACTTAGAATGAAATTTGCTTAAAGTCAGAAATCCGGGAGATTGAAAAAGTGCTCAGAAACCTTTCAGATGGATCCCTGGATTGTATCCATACTCTGATAGTATACTGGAACTGCTGCATTAAGTGGATTGTGTGTGAGGGGGATGGGGAGGGCAGATTGAGGAAGCAGAATCTCCTCCTTTAACCATTGCTTGCAACTGTGAAATTGGAAATCTACAGAATTGGCCATTTTATTAAATTCAAATATTTACACCCTCAAACATCTCATATGTGAACTTGGAGAGCCCCATGTCAAAGATGCGTATGGATCTTGTAAGGAGCAGGATATTGTACTCGATCAAGAAGTGCCCCAGCTCCAGGGAGGAAGGCTGGGGATAGAAGTATAGGAAATGTACACATCTTTTAGCCTTATTTACTCTTCTTTCCTTACCCTGAAACATCATCTCTTGATTCAGTCCTTCATAAGTCACTCATTTTCATTTAAATGAAGTTGCATTCATTGCCATTAATGTAAGTCTAGGATTAAAATATGTAGTAGTTGACCTGAGCAGGTGGAATTCAGTTCTCAAGTCAAAACTTACTACTTTGGCACTTGTTCCACAGCGTTCTTTCATAATTCAGGATTCCTTTTTCTTTTAAGGAAATATTACTGAAACATAATACTCTCTTTCTAGACAACTTTATATATTTTGCCAAGTATACATTGTATGGGATGTACTATTTTCTTTTTGCTATCTTTGTCCAGGATATATTTCTTTACAGTCCAGTGACGGGAAATATTTCAGGTATAAAAATACATTTACAAACTACTTTTTAGCCAATTAGAGTTNTGTCCAGGATATATTTCTTTACAGTCCAGTGACGGGAAATATTTCAGGTATAAAAATATATTTACAAACTACTTTTTAGCCAATTAGAGTTTTCAAGGGGATATTAAAATAAAAAAGTAAAACACATTAAGCAGGAAGCCACATTGAAGTCCCTGCTATTAATAGAGAAATGGAAACCTGTCATCTTAAATTAAAAACTAAGCAGAATCAAAATATTTATTTGTCTGCTTAATGCTAAGCAAAGTAGGTGCTTCTCTAACCAGTATTAGAAAGGAATTCCAGAGAAAGAATGCTATCCCAGAAACTTAACCATACTTAGTTTGTCGGAACAATATCCCTTTATCTTTGTAAGCTGCCTGAAGTGACTGCAAGTGAGTTGGGCAGCCACAGTCATGTTCGCACATACATACATATATACATACATACATACATACGTACGTATTATATATGTATTATGGCCACAATTATGGCCACAATTGGGACCAGAATTTCCATTGCAACAAAGGTCTTTATTCAGTAAATCATACCAAATTTTATCTGAATCACTGCAGTTGTTAAGTGAATCATGCTATTGTTGAGAGAATCTAGATTCCCAAATTGACTTGTCACAAATCATCTGGGAAGGTCACAGTTGGTGATTACATGTTCTGAGGATACTGCAGGTATTGTAAATAAATGCCAGTTATCAAGTGCCCGAATTTTGATCACCTGACCAAATGTTAATGCTGTGACAATTCTTATGTATGAGGACTAGTTGTAAGTCTCTTTTTTCAGGTGCTGATGTAACTTTCTCTAAACAAATGGTTGTATGTCAAGGACTATCTATATCCTGGTTCTACCACATTATACATTATACCAAAAGAGTGATAGAAAATAGAACTCTTTGGTGGCAGAAGAAGGTGAAACTAGAGGAAGAAAGGTTAAAGATTCTGGATGATGGAGATAAGAAAGAGCAAATCCAAAGTAAAGGTGAAGGAATTGCCCTGCAATTTTTCTAGAGGAGGGACCAGATAACTTAAGAGTATTGCAATTTGGGCATTTGACATATCCCAGTGACACAAGCACAAGCCTAGAAGAACTCAAATAATCAGTTGCCAACCGCAACCTGGAGAGAAGGAAAGATGGTGTGGTGGAATGTAGTCTGGATTCCCAGGAGGGAGGAGCTGCATTCCAAAGGACCAAAAGTTTGATAGTTTGGTTGGGAGAAAGACAGTCAAGGTGGCTCCTCCCTAGAAATTCTCAGAGTATATCTTTAGTGATACAAGTAGTTGCTTTAGTTTGGAGATTTCTGTCAATAGGTGAGGAACAGAAAAGAAACTGCTTCAAAGTAATTCTGTGTGCTTTTCTTGGTTTTGGGAGCCTGACAGATGGTGACAAGGAAACAAACAGCTCTCAGGGATATTGCTTCTATTGTCCTTTATCTCCTTACATTTTTAAATTTTCATTTGATACTATTCTATTTTACTTTATTGTTTTAATGTGCTAAGATTTTTGTTAAAATTTAATTTTTTTAAACTCCACATTGTTCGCCTGAACCTTCTGACACCATAGAACAATCAGATTGGAGAAGAGAAATGNACCATAGAACAATCAGATTGGACAAGAGAAATGCGGTCAACATGGGCTGGAGGGGGGAAAAAAGGTGGGCTATGTCCAGACCCCCGAAATAGCTGAAAGCTGGCCGATATATTCCAACAAGAAAGTTCAGCCTGTAAGTAATGCAATATCTCTCTTTGATATTTTAGAACAGGCTCTCCAGGGAGAGATTGAAAGTCCAGAACTTACAGATTTGTCCTCCTCTTTACAAAAAGACGTTTCCTGCCCACAGACAGCTGTTGTCTGTTCAGTGGCAGCATAGCATATTCAAGGGAGGCCGAGAATCTAGATTTGAAATAGAACACAGAATGCAGAGTTAGAAGGGATCTTGGAGGTCTTCTAGTCCAACCTGTTGCTCGAGCAAGAGATTCTGTGCCATTTTGGACAAAACATTTAATGATGGAACAGCCACAACTTCTGAAGACAAGCCATTCCACTGATTAAGTGTTTTCACTGTCAGGAAACTTCTCCTTAACTCTAGTTGGATCTCTCTTTGATAATCTTCCATCCAGTTACTACTTGTCTTGCCCTCAGGTGCTTGGAGAATAGTTTAATCCCCTTTTTTCCGTGGCAGCCCCTTAAATATTGTAATACTTCTATTACATCACCATAATCCTTCCCAAATATTTAAAAGATGACAATGCAACTGACTTTATAGCCAGATATAGTCTGCTGATTGCTCAATTTTCTACCTGTGGATTACAGTTAAAAATAAAATAAATAATTTAAAGATTTTCTAAGGGAGCCTTTTGCAAAATTTACACAGAATCTGCCAAAAAAGGCCCTGAAAATTCTCAAAGTCTTTGTTTTCAGTTTTGTCTGTTCAGTTTCAGTTTCAGTTTTGACAGCATACTATAGGATCCTTGCTAACTGTCCACACATTCAGCAACCATTCAAACTTTCATCGGTGTTGACAACAAGACTTAAGACAGGATCTCAAATTTGCAGCCATCACAGCATCCATTCAGTCATGTGATTGCCGATTGTGACCTTCACAGCTGGCTTATGACAAGCAAAGTCAATTAAGGGAGCCTTAATTGGAAGGCTCCCTTAATTGACTTTGATAGACTTCCTTAACTATCAGGAAGACTCAAGTCACTGTCATGTGATGTCAAGTTTAATAACCATCACCACAACCAACAGAACTGATGGAGTAAGTCAGCAGGGTCGTGGGACCTCACACTTAACAACTGCTCAGCTTAACAACAGAATTGTTGGTCTCTATTGGGGTCAGTAGTGTTTAACCTGTGTAGGGAAGACAGGTTAATGCCCACTTCCAACACTAATAAAAGAAGAAGAGATGTGATGAGAGGGACAAACGAAATGAAAGAAAAGGACTGAAAGCTTAGACAGGAATGGGTATCCATCCACAGGAGCCATGGTGGCACAGTGGTTAGAATGCAGTAATTGCAGCCTAACTCACTGCTCACTGCTAGGAGTTCGATTCTGACCAGTTCAATGTTGACTCAACCTTCCATCCTTCCGAGGTCAGTAAAATGAGGACTCAGATTGTTGGGGGCAATATGATGACTCTGTAAACTGTTTAGAGAGGGCTGTATAAGCATTGTGAAGCAGTATATAAGTGTAAGTGCTATTGCTAATTGGTTAAGTACTTGCAACAAGGATGTGAGGCAAGTCAATCATGAACTCCATTTACAAAGAAATTCAATTATTTTACAAATTTTAAAAACAGTTAAAAAGGGACAACAGGAATTTTTTAAAAAAGGCTATTCCATCCTTGAGTCAGCTTCTATGTTGTAAAAGCTCTCTGATGGCTTGACAGGCAGCCATGGCAAAATGATGCCATCAAAGATTAGAAGACAGAGATTGAATGATGAAAGTATCACGTATTTTTTAACTGTAATAAATCTTTCTTTTAAAGAAACATACATATGCACACTCCAATAGGCCAGCTGATAATGCTGAACTTTTTCTGCAGGGTTGTTATCAAACACTCACATGTCACATCTAACAAGGGTGAATAACAAGGAGGACTGGCATTTCTTAAGCACTTTCCTGTTTGTGAATAACAACTTTTGCAGGATATGCTTTTTGATGATTCAGAGACTTTGAAAAATTACCAGTTTTTCCAAGTAGGACGAAGTAGACATTACAGAACTTTGGATTTAGTTTTTTTTTAAAAATGTTATTACTATCCTCTCACAGTTATAGTGAAACTGGATTTCTTCCCCCCTTCAGGAAACAGTAATCCCTTGCCTTAGAGGAGCTAAGAAAATAAAATTAACCAGAAACTGATTTCTCCAGGCTGTGTACTGTATATGTCAGTCTGAGGAAAAGGGGTTAAAATTGCTCTCTATGCTAAGAAAAAAATGCTCTGAAAATGCTGACTGAAGTGCCCTCCTCCCCATCCTTTCCCAAGGCAACACTCAGCTCATCTCCTTTCCCACAGGGACATAAACATTTACAAGCTTGGAAACCTGAGAGAGGAAGTGCTCAATTCCCTCCCAGCTTGTTGAGAGAGACAGACTGATCACACACACTCATTCACCCATTCACACCGGTATCCCAGCTATTTGTTTTTGTTTTAATAAAGTTTTATTGAGTTTTAACAAAAATAAAACATCTTATCTGAGTACAGCATGGTTCCGGGTTATCACATTTCCATACAGACACAATTTCACATGCATATTCATCTTATATATTCAACTTCATCTTATTACTCTTTTTCCAACTTCTCACTATTTCTCCCTTTATTTCTCTTAATTTTCTTTTATGATTATCTCATTTTCTTCTTATTTAATTGTATTTCTTTTACCTAAATTTCTATATTTTAACTTAATTTAACTTAACTTTTAACTTAATTTAGCCATTGTCTCTGTGTTTTCTAACTGAGCAAATACCTTTAATCCGAGTACGTTTCCCCTTTTTCTTTATTTCCTGTTTTTGTCCCTCATAAGTTCTTTCCCTTTCTATCTTCCCGCCCCTTTTTTCATCCTTTTTTTATACCCCTTCTCTTTTCTAATTTTCCCTTCTGTAGTTCTTTTCTGCTTCTCCTTTACTGTCTTCTATACTTCTTTTTCAGACTATTTTTCTTTTTGGCTGTTCCCTTTAGATCTCAAACTTTTAACTCCTTTCTCCTTTTTTCCCCTTTATTTACCCCACACTTTTGCCATTATTGATCATTGAAAATGGTTTCTTCTTTAGTGCCCCGCCTTTCTTCTTGCTTCTTGAAAGCTTTTCCTTTTGCTTTCTCATACGTTCAGGATCTCCATTTCAAAAAAATTCAAACTGAAGCAAAGGATTTTTCCTCCCCTTTCTGCCATCTTCTTTCTTGTTTTTAAGACTCATCTTCAATTCCCTCCAGCAGTTGATGGCATTTAAGCACTTTTGAACAACCAACCTGCCATTACCGTATATACTCGCCCATATTAAGACCGACTTTAGAACGCTTTTTTTTTTTTTTCAAAATTTGGGGGTCGGCTTATACATGGCCATAAATCTGATTTCTGACACAAAATTACATGACGATCATGACACCACTTCTCAGATCACGCATATCGATATTACCATACACGCGATATATACATACAGCACATTCTCTTTTGTTACTCTGGGCGCCCTCCATTTTGCCTTTTTCTACCACCGCGATATAACACGCTCTGATTGGTTAGTTAAATTCACGTGACCGCTGTAGGTGTTATGCGATCGTCACATTGCAACTTTGTGTCCAGTTTCTCTGCCAATTTAGTAAATTTCCCGCAGTAAAATTCATATAAAATTATACCCATGTCTGATGTTAAAAGAAAAAGAATGTCTTATGCCTCGCCTCTTTTAAACTAAAAGTAGATGAAGGCTGAACCAGAGGAAACAAGCAACCTTGAAGCAGCAAGAACCTTTGGAGTGGATGAGAGCAATATTAGAAGATGGAGAAAGGATAGCTACATGATTGGCCACCCCAGGTCAAAACGTAACAAAAGAGGGCCCAAAGCTGGGCAATTTACCCTTGAAATAGGAAAAGCACATTCTTGAGTGGTTTGAGGGCTCAAAGGCAGATATGGCTACAGTTGTAGATTGGCCGTCGCTTACAAGCATGCAGAGTAGGCCAAATGCTGAAAATACCAAGGTACCTCAACCTTCACTGCTTCCCCGGGCGCCGTGGCTACAAGGTTTTTGGAAGAGAAATGGGATTTATCACATAGAAGACAAAGAACAAAAATAGCCCAAAAAGACTGCCCATCAGAATTTGAGGAAAAGCGTTGATGAACTCCAGTTCATTGATAATATAATACGAAAGACTTGTGATTTTTCCTCTCAGCAGGATTGGCAATATGACAAGACCCCTATGTGCTTTGACATGCCCCAAGCACTAAAACAAATTGAACCAAAAGGCGCGTGAATAGTTCTTATTAAGACAACAGGGGCATCCCAAAAAAACCCATTTTAACATGTCTGAGTTGCACTTGCAGATGGGATAGGAGTGAAGCTACCCTCGCATGGTAATCTTTAAATGAAAAAATCCCTCAAAAGACAATTTCCCCAGTGGTGATGCTCATCCTATCAGCATCCCAAAGGGATGGAATGGATGAAGAAGCGGCTAATCAAATGCGGATAAATCAAGGTGGGTGCCCGCCAGAAATGGAGGCCTTTCTCAAGAAACACTCCAAGCCTAGCTGGGACCAATTCAGAGCTCACCTACCGAAAAGTTAAGAAAAAAGGAGTTACTAAAGGAGTCAAACGCCATTCAGCAGCTCATTACCAGAGGCGTTGACTGGAATGCCTACAACCCCTAGATTGTCAGCCGAACAGACCCTTCAAGACAGCACATGCCGCAAACCTGCTTGGACCACAGTGGATGGCAGATATGGCCCAAGGCCGAACTAACAGCCAAAGGAAACTTCCAAACACCCTCCTTTTGCCCACAGTTCGTGTCTTGGGGGGTGAAGACTGCATGGATATGATTTTACAAGAAATGGTACAGAAATCCTTTTTTAAAATGGTTGCCATCAGCAACAAATTAGATGGCACTGAAGATGATGTTTGTATGCAGGAGCCGATAGCCAATGAAACTGAAAATGAAGACAGTGATGACAGCTGCAGAAAATGAAAATGAAGATCCAGCATGAAGAAATGTTGGGATGAAGAAAATGTTTCAAATATACATTGCGAGGGACTGGAAACATCTCTTTGCGGAATCTGAGGACGAGGGTGATGGATGAGGATGAATTGAAGGATTCTGAGACACAGGTTTAATTTATGCAAAAAAATTAAAAGAAAACACAACAATAATTGCTTTATTCTACATTTTATGCACTCTTACTGCCCAAACTTTTGGCTACGATTAAGTTGCAATATATTACCATTATATAACATCAGATTTCTTTACATGCCGGCCGCAATTAACTTAATATTGTTTCCTACACAAATGCCCTTTGCATAATTGAACCTTCATCAGTGCATTGCATATTGATACTCTTTTGTTATTAAGCCAAAACAACACACCATGGTATTGGGGACGGTTGGCTTATATGCCGAAGTTTTTGCAAAATTCCTCATTTTTGGGCCATGTTTTTTAAGGGTTGGCTTATATGCCAAGATCGGCTATATGCAAGTATATACGGTAACTTTAAGTATAAAAAAAACAAAAAGAAAGAAAAAAACCAATGCCAAAACTTTTTTATAAAACATCAAATGATCCCAAGACTGTTCCTTCTTGTTTCTTTCCTTTCCTTTTCCTTATCCATGGGTTAACATAATATTCTTTTTAATAAGAGATCTTTAGTTAACAATGTAATCCTTGGGAGTCTTTTCTTTTCAAAGTTTCACTGTTAATTACCTCTTTATTTTTCCAGTGGCACTCCAATTTTTTTCATTATTCAAGTTCAAACCCTTTTGCCTCCACTCTTCTCCTTTTTAGGGCTTTTAAAACGACCAAAGAAAAAACTTATAAAAATCTTTATTCAAGGTTGCCCTTATTAGTGTTCAATAATAGATTAATATAAATTTCTTTCCATACCATTTGTAATTGTCCAATATAAAGATAAAAAAAGCGGTTTTTAACCTCCTTTTCCTCTCCTATCGCCGCTTAAAGACTCTTCTTCAGAAGTATCTCTCTAAAGTACTTTTAGATTTTGCGGGTACCTTGCTTAATGCTTCTCTGTTGTTTAGCCCGCGTCTGGGCCTGCCTTTCTGTCCTGCTTTCCTCTTTGTCTTCCTCCTGCACAATCTTATCCAGTCGGGTTCTTCTTTGAGGTGGCTATTTCTGACTACCGCTGCAACCGCCTTCGGGGAAGGGAGTTTGGACCAGCCAAGGAGGAGAGATGCGGCTCCCCTCCACGCGGCTAGCAATCCCCCCCCTCTTCACTACCTCTATGGGGTGGCTTCAGGCCCAAATCCAAAAGATTGGGGCACTCCAGCAGCAAGCACAGATAAAACCGCGCATGATCGTGGATTTCGTTCTGTCTCTGAAGAAACCCAAACCAGAAGACTAACCTCCAGTATCCCAGCTATTTGACTGGTGTAACAACAACCCCAGCTGGCTAACTGTGGCACAACCTAGGTTTTTAAAGGGAAGTACCAATGCCTATAAGCAACACACCCATGCCAATAGGAAAAGCCAGTATATGTATGAGGAGGAGGAGACACAAGCAGGTCCATTCCAACTTAATCTGTAAGTTAGGTACAAGAATGGGAAGTTGGGTTAGAAATTTAGAATAAAATAGAATAACAGAGTTGGAAGGGACCTTGGAGGTCTTTTAGTCCAACCCCCTGCTTAGGCAGAAAACACTATACCATTTCAGACAAATGGNTTAGGCAGAAAACACTATACCATTTCAGACAAATGGTTGTCCAATCTCTTCTTAAAAACTTCCAGTATTGGAGCATTCACAACTTCTGGAGGCAAGTTGTCCTACTGATTAATTGTTCTAACTATCAGGAAATTTCTCCTTGGTTCTCTCCTTCAATTAGATTCCACCCATTACTTCTTGTCCTGCCCTCAGGGGCTTTGGAGAACAGCTTGACTCCGTCTTCTTTGTGGCAGCCCCTGAGATATCAGAAAACTGCTATCATGTCTCCCCTAGTCCTTCTTTTCATTAGACTTACTGAAGGATAGAGCGGAATGGAATGGAATAGATGCTTTATTGGCCAATCATGATTGGACACACAAGGAATTTGTCTCTATTGCAATAGCTCTCAGTGTACATACAAACAGCAAGGTAATATAATCATAAGATTAACCAGAGAAAGTAATAGAAAATATGAGAAGGATAATAGTAAGATATTATTAATACAGCCATACTACATGAATAAATATCCCTAGATATGACAGTACTGTGGGAAATAGTGATAGTATGAGGGAAAAAAACTGTCTTTGAGTCCAGTTGTTTTGGCGTGCAATGCACTATAGCAGTATCTTGAGAGGAAGAGTTGGAACAGTTTATATCCAGGATTGGGGTGGTGGTGTAGATATTTTCTTAGCCCTCCTTCTAACCTGTGCAATATACAGGTCCTCAATAGAAGGCAGACTGGTTGCAACTGCTGGCTACAGTCCTAACTGTCCATTGATGGGTTAAATTAGAATAAAAATATGAATGAAGCAAAGGTAAAGCAGCAACGTGGACAAGTTACAGGGTAACAAGAGGGCTGATGGTCTACTGCCAAGACCTCAACCCATCATAAGCACCCTGTTTTGGCTTGATCCCTGC
>BHFT01030143.1:0-27717 GCA_004320025.1 Laticauda laticaudata | reverse complement strand
TTACTTTACTGGACCAATCAGAACTGTAGTCTAGGAGTCAACCATTTACATATAGAACAGATTCCTTTAACAAATAGCAAATACATGCTTGGTTTGTGATAGGTTGGAAAACACTTCTTTCAAATCATTTTGGACTCATAGGTAAGCCTGTTTTTCTACATCCTTTGATAAGAAAGGATTAACAATTATTTAAAATTATAAATGCACATTGGAAAAAATGAACATTGTCCACAAACCCCTCTTATAATCCAGAAGGAATATAATAATTTCTTACTTTAATTTGTCTATTTATCTTTTATCTCTTCCTTCAAAATGCTATGAGATTAAAAAAAAAAACTAAAGGGTTATAAATGTTTGCAACTATTTAACTTTATTACAGTAAAACATAACATCTGATTGAAATTAGATGAGTCTGAAACATTAAATATTTTACAGCCTGGCAGTATCTATTAAGTACTTCAAACAGCTATTCATTTTTCCTATTTTCATTTATACTGTCATGCCCCTGGTGGAGACTGACTCTGAGGGAGAGGTGGAACAGTTGACAGGGTGTGGAAGTGTGGCTCTAGATCAATGGTGGGATTCAAAAAATTTTACTACTGGTTCTGTGGGTGTGGCTTGGTGGGTGTGGCAGGGAAGGATACTGTAAAATCTCCAGTCAGAGGTGGTATTTGCCGGTTCTTTGAACTACTCAAAATTTCCACTACCAGTTTTTCAGAACTGGTCAGAACCTGCTGGATACCACCTCTGATCCAGAGGTTGTGNCCATCCTAGGGCACGCAGGGAGGAGAGAATAAGGGAGAGACATGGTCTACTCGGGAGGAGAGGGCCTTGATCCTCTACATGGGCTGCAGGTGTGAGAACTGCATAAGAGTTTGGATCTGCGTTCTGGCAAATGCTGAAGACAAAGTGTGTTTTATTTTGGTTTGAGATTATCTTGGTTGGCATCCTTCCAACAGACTGTGCCTTGTTATCTCGAATTTGGTAAATACTTCTCCTGATCCATTATGGAAATTTCATCATTGTAGTTTGTTTGGTTTTTATTTAGCCTCTATCTGCTCATTAAATTTGGACTATACTGCTTTCTTTTGAAGACTATTTTTGAGTACGTTTTATCTCCAACTGAGAATTATTGAACAGTGAGGGCAAATTGGGGGCATTAAAGGACATTTATTTTTGTTTTGGATTTTGTTACGTTTGTGTTACACTCTGGGTCATCACATATACATCTTTTGAGGCCAAATGAAGAGGCTATTTGGAGAGTAAACCCATTTAGTTGAAAGTAAATTCCACTGAAATTGGTTGGATTTACTTCCTAATGATTGTCTCTGAATATATTACGAACATTGAGGAGTTAAAAAAGAATAAAGGAAAATATAGTCTTTTTATAGGGAAACAATGCCAAGCAGGCTGAATAAAGGATGCTGAGGGAGAAGAAGAAAGTAAGTCATTCATGCTATATATTTATGAAATTAATTTTCCTTGGAAATACACATTGTGTTTTTTTTAAAACAAACAATAAAATAAGGTTTATAATATTTTCTTTTTAGATTCTTATTTCAATGCCTAATAACTTCATTGAAAAGTCCCAAGATTCTCACTATGTTAAAAAAAAATCATCACATAAAGAGTTTCCAAATTTGTACTGATATTTAGAAAGATTGGAAATCTACAAACTTGTTATTAAGTGATTTGAAAATCACATTTTATGTGCTGCAAAGTGAAGTCATTGCTTACTCATTTTAATGCCCACCTCAGCAATTAAACACAAGGATCATGCTTCCCCTTTTATGTCTCTATTTATTATAAACTGTTTACCATTAACTACATCATTCATTTTCCATTCTGAACTGAAACAAAAGCAAAAAGTCCTGTGGACTACGTAACAAGTGATCAAATAATTAAACACCTAAGAAAATGCTTCTGAAAAGAATATTTCACTAAAGCAAGAACAATTCACAAATGCCCACAGAATTCCTGAGGATAATGTTCTTTTCTTGAAGTTTTCAAATGAAACAAAGGCACTCATATATACTGTATATATTAGCAACTCTCTCCTTTGTTCATATTGTGTGGGGGACACAGGATCCCAGCAAGACTATCTTAAATCTTACCAACATTGCAAATATCTTTTCATTGTTAACAGAGAAATATCTTAAATATATGCATGCAATCTGAATACCAATGAAATGATTAATGTTGCATTTGCATCAATGTTTTCTGTTATGTTAACATCATTTCCCCTTTTCTTCTTCTGAAATTTAGGTTAGCTGGATTAAATTTTAATGGAGAAATATGCTCAATTTTGAATATTTGACTTTCAATGTTCTCTCTCTTGCATATTTTACTTAACAAGAATTAGTTACAATGCACTGCCCAAATGTTTGCCTTGGCTCAGAAACCTATGCAAGATGCAATGACAGATATTTATTTTATTTTATTGGTTTATCAAATTTAGAGACTGCTCATCTCATGCACAGAGAAACTCATCATTCTGTACCTATCAGTCTGAGGGAGCCTTACCCCTACCACCTCCCCTACTTCTAATAATTTCTGCCAGAAATATGTTCTCAGAAAAGTCACTGGATAGTACAATAATTGTACATGACATCCATTTGTGAAATTTGTTGACAATCCAAGATCTGAGTTTCTAAATTAGAATCTAAGTAAGCAGTCAATGATTACTCTTCCTCTTTGCTCTTTCTCCATTTCTCCATGATGCCCTTAGATAGAACTGAGTTCCCTTGCCAGTCATGTTCCTTATTATCTGGTAAGTTTGCGACCCCAGTTTATCTTTTAATTTTATAAACATATTCTAATTTCCAGATCTAGGCTTCAAAAATCCAGATGACCATGGTGACACCAACAATTCCTGTAAACTCTTTGATCATGGTAATTGGATTTTTGCAGCCCAGGTTTAATAGTCCTATTTTAAATTAAATAAGTTGGTTTGCTACATATAAAGCACCATCATCCTGGTTCAGTGGGAGACCATCAGGGAAGACCACATAAGTAAGCTAGACTGAGAATTTTTTTTTAGAAAATCAGGAAGGCAGAAATGGAAAATTTCTTCTACTATTGTGCCTAGAAAGTATCTGAATCTGTCCATGAAGTCACCTACAATCTTCCTTAACTTGAAGGTGATTTTATCTTTACCTTGCTAAAGAAGAATCAATAAGGCTTCTGCAAATGTAAACCATTTGTTTGAGAATGTCAGCAACCCCATAGATAGATGAATAGTCCTTGAATGTGAAGGGTTTCAGAAAGCCTTCTGAAAAGATTGCCAAAAATCAGAGACAACACTCTTTTCTGGGCTAGTAAAGAATAGGAAAAAAGGGAGCAAGAATAAATGAACAGTTCTTACAGTGGGAGATATAAAATGTGACGTTATCTAACTGACATAAACGGTCTGGAATTACAGTTGAACAGTTAGCAAGTCAAGCTGACAAGGACACAAAATGGTTTGTTTTTAAGCAGAGAGAAGAGTGGATTGATTTTGATTACTCAAAAGGATCCCTTCAAAATTGGTGAAGGGACAACGAAATGGCAAATGAAATTCTGTTTAAATGCAATGCAATACATTTTGGGGCAGGCAGTGCCTGACAAGGAAAAGCTACTGTTGCTGTCATAGATCATTCAGTTAAAATGTTAACCTAGGACACGGTAGCTGTAAAAAAGACAAAACATTTCTTTTTTGTGAATCATTAGGGAAGAGATCAGGACTAACATATCCATTAACAATGATGTGATCACATTTGATGTTTATATTTCCCATGGCACCTGAAAAGTAAATTGTGGGGATAAAAACATGCAGAAAAAGACAATCTCTACAAATCCTACAACAGGGGTGTCAAACTTGTATTGTTACGGCGGCATCACGTGACATATAGGGACTTTTCTCCCCTTTGCTAAACCGGGTGTGGGCATGGCCAGTGTGCAACACATCTGGCCCATGGGCTGAGAGTTTGACAGCTTTGTCCTATAACATGGAGGCTTGAAATTTTCATGTTTGAGTTGGGTAGGTTTCCTTGAAAAGATGGGGAACAACAGAAAAATATGAATGTATTCATTGTGTGAGTGAATCTGTGACAATATACTCAGTTATTAAAACATTTGTCTATAATATAATTGTATAAAACAATGTATTATTACTAACAAAGTGATAACACAGTTGTCATACTTTAAAAAAAAATAGTTTGTATAAGCAGTATATAATGCATTATATCCAGGAGAAGCTAAATTTCCCTATGAGCCACAAGAATAGAGTTTGCTTGGGTTCAGTACAATACTCCATATGCTTTTTGCTTAAGAATTTGGAGGTTGCAGAATTTTAATTCTTTCTTCATTGCTATTTCTTGCTTTATTTAAAAAAAAAAAAAAGAAAATATAAAATAAAGGTGCTCATAGGGTGGAATTTAAAACATGTGAGCCAGCAGTGAATATTTGATAATTACGTGCGCTGAAACTTTGCAGACTTTAGTGTCCTTAATAATGTCTACAGTAATGCTGTCTCTTAATATAAACTTTCCCTGTAGTTACATGGACTGTTGTTAAGCTAAAGGCCCTGTCACCTGCCACGGATGCAAAACGGACACAATGGAGAGCAAATGTTCCATTTCGTTATCTGGCTCTCAAAAGGGCAAATATATGCATAACCGCGGAGCGGATAACACGACCAGGGGAGCGCCAGGGCGGATGGAAAGCGGATCCGGAACGGAAGCGCCAGCGTGGATGGAGCGGATGGCACATCCGCTAGGCTTCGGGGACTCAGCAAGCGGACGGCAGAAGGGATACAGCGGAGCCAGAGCGGATGCAGAGCGGTTGAAGCGGTATTTGCACAGCGGAAGCCGAGACGGATGCACAGCAGAAGCCTAGTGGATGCGAGCGTTATTTGTGCATGTGCGGGGAGGATCATTGCGTCAGCGCCGGGCGGATTATAAGGAAGCAGCTCGAAGCAGTTCACATTCAGAGGAAAGACGTGCTTCCAGAACATCGAGCTGCCTGCCTGTCCTGGCCCTGCATGTGTCTGCCTGCATTGTCTGCTTTCTGCCAAGCCTTGCTGCCAGCCTTGTGCTGTGGTCTGCCTGCCCGCAGCCTTGCTGCCAGCAGTCGCCTGCCAGCCTTGCTGTCTGCCTGCCTGCCAGCCTTGTGCCAGCAGTCTGCCTGCAGCCTTGATGGCTGCCTGCCTGCCAGCCTTGTTTCATGCCTGCCTGCCAGCCTTCCGCCAGCCTTCCTGCCAGCCTTGTGGCTGCTGCCTGCCAGCCTGCCTGGCCAGCCAGCCTTGGTGCGCTGCCTGCCAGCCTTTGGTGGCTTGCCTGCCGTGCCAGCTCTTGGGTTCTGTCCCTGCATCCTTCGCGCTGACTTTGTGAGCTTTGCCCTCGTACTCCTCCCTGCCAGCCGCCTGCCAGCCTGTGGTTGCCTGCCAGCTTTTCTCCCTGTCAGGCCAGCACACTCCACAACCATGGCTGAAGCACAGCAAGCTCAAAGCCATATGCTTGGCCAGCCCTTGCAGAGGGACAGGGCTACCATCCACCCTCCTTGGCCTCACTTTCTGGTTCTGCTTGGGGCTTCTGCCAGCACGGGCTCTGCTCTTTCTGGTTCGCCTAAGGGGCGTTCTGGCTGCTATTCTCTTCTGGAGGAGGCTGATGACAAGCACTTTCCAGCACCAGTCCACCTCTTCCATATGCACCTGCACATCTCTTCACCCTGTTAGACCTGAGCGATGGCGCGGGAAGAGGGAGGTACTCTTTGTGAGACATTGACTTCATTTTTTGTCTTTATAGGCTTGTGTATGTTATATATTAAATGTCTATTCTTTGATTTCAGCGGTAACGGTGCGTTCATTTTCTTTTGTTAATGAAATTTTGCTGGATTATAGCTTTAGCAAATGGTTTAGCCTTTTTTGCATGTCTTGGTGGGATGGGTTAAATAGCTGGGGGTGGGATGGCGAGGGGAGTTACCTGTGGTGGACTGTGGTCAGGGATAGCTTTGGATGGGTAATAGCTTGTTGGGATATGGTTTAAACCTCCAGTGCAAGCTTATAGGTTGGAGCTGTATTGGTCCATCGCGCTGGTCCAGGTGCCACACCTATGGCCGCTGTTATTTATGTCAAAGTACAAATAATCAATTCATCCACACATGTCAAAGCGGAAAACACAACTCTTTATTAATCCCCAACATGGCCAATCTCATCAGTGTTGATGAGACGGCTGAAGGAATGCTCCTGTAAGTTGTTTGCATTCTATCATCCTGTTACTTCGCTAGGCTCAATTTTGCTTGTTCCAGCTGGGGAGTGGTGCACGTCAGGCTGGTTTTCAGGAGGTTGCGTCTGGCTTTTCCTTCACATGAGGGTCTCTGTTGGGGTCCGTGCTTATCATCCTGAGGGGTTTGTCTCTCCTAGGTTTTTTCGTCCGCTTTGCCTCCATTCCCCAGGCTCCATGTTCCCCATCTGGGCTAGCTGAGGTTCCATCCGAGCCTGTCTGCAAGACTGGTAATGTTGGGCTGCGTTTGCATGAGAATTGTGCAGGATCATGTTGTTTCATTAGCTTCCATGTATCCTCCTCATCTGGTCGTGTGGGTGAGGTGCTGCATGGTGGTGAGAAGTACTGGAACCTGTGTCGCTTCAGGATGCCAGAAGGCGTTTCTCACCAACCCGCCTGCCCTGGACAGCCTGGTACTTGCAAGACCTCGTCTTCACGGGCCTGAGGTATTTGGAGGTTGCGGCTTCGATGGAGTAGGCTGGTGAGGGAGACAGGATGTCATCGCCCCTACAATTGATAGTATGGGGGCACATCTTGTGTTCGTTTGGGTCAGGGGTTTCTGGATCTGGTAAGCCTACGATGAGGTTGCGTTTCAGCCTCCTTTTGAGGTGGATCTGGATTGTAAATGTGCCTGCGGCCGGATGCCTTTGTTAGAGAGAGCCGCTGCGGGTGAACATCGTTATGTAGACAGTGGACTTGTAGTCAGCGGATCGGGATTCATTATGGTTGGTGATATTAGAGGATGATGCTGAATGAAGCCTGTAGGTTGAATAATTATAGTGATCCCCAAGCGTGTGGCTGGCTGCTTTTTGCAGCGCCACTTTGGTGCTTGCTCATCTTAATGGCTCCAGCGTGGGTGGGGGAAGTGTTACTTCTGATATTTCCACTTTGCGCTGCATACATGGTTCTTGGCCATCGTTCTTTCATGGAGGGCACTGGACGGAGGTCCTCCTGTATTCTTGATTGGATCGGCCGTGCTACCACTTCTTGACCACAATACTTGATCGGTGTGGGTGCACCCTCACCATATCTGCATGTTCTGGCTGTAGTGTGGGTCGCTCGTTTGAGGCCAGGTGGCGTAGTAGTGAGTTGCCTACTGTGGTGAGTCCATGTCCTGGAGGCTTGTTGTCGTGGAAGTGGTGTTTTGGGGTGCTTGGTTCAATTTCACTGGGGGTGGTCACCTCTTTGTTCATGTCAACTTTGCATAACATGCTTGGAGCATTCCTCGACGAAAGGTTCTGGATATGCCCGGAGTGTCTTCGCTTCCTGGATTTCTCTTTCACCATCAGCTTGTTATTCAGGTCGCGTGGCCTTTCCTCGCTCGTTCTGGTGAATGGCCATCTCTTGTATCCTCCAGAGTACTCCTTTGTGCTGCCCCTTTTGCTTGTAGGCCCGATGGAAGTAGAGTTCTACAGAGGCGGTGAGGGATGGGTGTCGCATTCTTTTGGGTTGCAATGGGAAGGATGGTGGCTGCCAAAGGACTGGGTTTACGATCCATCTGGTGTGGAATTGACTGGATCTTGTGCGAATGAGGAAGAGGCCAAGGATGAAGGGGCGGCCTAGAGGTCTGCTACAACTGGGCTGCTGGTTCTGAAAAGTGTAGATAGCAGGACGAGTTGCCCTTCTGGGGTAGGCCTTCTTGATATGGCAGTATTTAGGTGTCCGCTTGTTGCATGCGCTGGCTAAGCTTCCTCTAGGGCATCCTCTGTTAGGGGGATGCCTGTAGACATCCTTGAAGGTATCGTGAGTTTATATGCTCCCGGTCTCTGTCGGAGTGGGGACGTGGGTTTTTTCTCATTTGTATAATTCGCTGTGTTGTTTCCGTGCTTGCATTCTCACTGAGGGCATCCGTCTGGCATCTGCATTTCCTACGCTTCGTTTTTTTGCCGTCTTCCCTGCCCTGTGTCCGAGGGGGGGGTGCGGGGATGCTGAGTTGCGCGTGATTCGCTAGCGGAGTCCTAGCGGCATATAGCAGAGTGCATAAGCACTGAGTGCGTAGGAGACGCGGATTCGTAGCGGTATGCAATAGCGATTGCAGATAGTGGATGAATTGGGAGTTTACTATGTGCCTGCGGCAAGGTAAATTGTTGCGGCAAGGCTCTAAAACTTTGGAGGCGGGGTATGAAACTGTGGTCAATAATACGTATTGCTGGGCTAGTATAGGAGAGGAATGCATAATACGGTAGGCAGTTGAGTACATCGCGTTACACTCAATTCGGGATGGCAAGCTTTTTTGTCCGTTTTACATCCTCTTTGCATCCGTTGGTGCAGTGTGACAGGGGCTTAACCGACCTATAATTTCCTGAATCCCCAGATCCTTTGTAAAAGTTAATGTTCCATTTGTTTGTTTTCAATCATTGGGTGGTGCAGAGACCAATCTTAGACAAAAAAAATATGTGGGATGTTTGTTTGAAGGCCAATAATTTTGAGATTAAATTTTCTTGTAAATGGTTATATGTCTTATTTTGTAAAAAATAATATCAATGCATATTCTTTTCTTTTCTTCCTCTCTCTCTGATTTGCATTTTACTTTCCATTTGTTTGGACTGTGAACAAGTCTGTATTCTCCCTTTTTTTATCCACATGAGCAAGGTGTCCACTTTCCAAATAATTTTTTTTTTTTTTTGCTCCTCATGGCTTCTTTGACTCGATTTGTTAACAATGCATGTTCCCTCTGAATGTAATTATCTCTCTTGATTGGTTTGGCACCATCTAAAGGCTGTTTGTTATTTTACTATTATCTTGAATTTTATTCTCATCATTAAAATCACCCCTAAGTGGAACATAACATACAATGTAACAAATTGAATATATAAAAACCAGTAGAGCATCTCTACAATAAATATTACTAATATCAATACAGCATCAAATATCAAGGAGAACAGAGATATTACTTTGTTCATAGCAGGTGAGAATATACTGGGGAACAGAAGCAGTAGCTGAAAGCATCCAGTTCTGTGTGACTGCCTGCCTGCACAATATCATATCAATAAAATCTCCCTTGGCAACTATAGTAATCCAACAGACTCTAGTCAGGAAAAGATATTTCAGTTCCTGAACTTTTATAAAGGTTTTTGTTTGTGAACAACAAAATATGAAAGGTGATCTGGTAGAAAATAGACACTTTACACCAGTGGTGGGGTCCCAAAAATTTTACTACCGGTTCCCTGGGCGTGGTTTGATGGGCATAGTGTGGTTTGGTGGGCATGGTGTGGCTTGGTAGGTGTGGCTTGGGTGTGGCAGGAGAAGGTTACTGTAAAATCCCCATTCTCTCCCTATCCCACTAACCTGCTTTCCAGCTCCGTTCTCCTGTGCAGGGCAACAAAAGAAAACCCAGCCGATCAGCTGCGACTCAACAGGCAGAAAATAGATGGGGATGGGGCCAGTTAGAGGTGATATTTCAAACTACTCAAGATTTCCGCTACCGGTTCTCCAGAACTGGTCAGAACCTGCTGAATACCACCTATGCCTTACACAGTTTCCTATACATGGTACACTGCCCATCCCTTTTCCACTACATTCTGCATCACCTTCAACCACAGATCCAAACAGACAGCCACACAGAAATCCAAGAAGGAAGTTAATAATCCATGAATTACTGTGGTAAAAATATGACTCTTCAGGGAAGGACATAGCTGATGCACCAATAAAATGTGTAGTGTATGTTCCTGCTATGGAAATTACCTAAATATATAAGTAGTGAATCTAGAGATGCTCCTATTTCCTTCTTTACTCTGGGCCTGTAAACTCCCCAAGTTCTATAAACACTGATTAGCATTCAGTGTGTAACAATTTGTTGTGATCCAAACCATCAATATGTGCAAGTACTGAGAAGGAGCCAATTTAAATGTATTAGAGAAAAGCTGGATATCATTTACAGTCAGTGACATCATGCCTCACATTTCTAATGACCTAATGCCATCACATATGTATTAAATAACATTTTGGGTGAAGTTCTATTCAAGGACACTCTGGAACTGGTTATACAAATTACATAGAATCATTGCAAAATACTTTTCCAATCTCCAGTTTGTTGAGATTGGTCAGAAGAATTTTAGCAGCAAGCATAAGAAGGTTATATTTCCTTTCTCTATCCCTAGTTCCCTTTTCTATAGAAATAATCTCTAACAATATATAAGAGTAATTCTGTCCCTGAAGTGGGCCAGCTGAACATAGGCTTTAAAAAGAAATCAATATCTTCTACCAAAGTTTGCAATTTAATTTCCACAATTTCTTGAATATCTTGCCTCCAAAGGTAGATACAATACAAGGTAGGTATTTGCCAAATCCAATTTCAATAAGACTTTTTTTTTTTTAGGTGACTGGCATTATTCTATTATTCAGCAATGGGTTAACAGTTGCTTTGGCTCAGTTCTCTGTGGTCAAAACATGCTAAGTTGGAGAAACATTTGCCCATATTTTGAGACTCGATAAATGTAATGAATAGGCTTTATATGGACTTTCTTATATGCTTCAGAACTTATTATGCATGTTACGTATTCAAATAAGTAACTGAAGTTAGCGGCTGAAGTTCTCACTCAGGTCCCCTGTTGAAGCAGAAAAATACTTTGTTCTGATTGATTGACAGGCTGACAGCTTTCTATAAAAGGAGCACTTCCTATAAAGGGAGCCAGGCTGTTGCTGTTGTTTGTATGAACTTAAATAAAGAGCTTTGCTGAAAATCACTCTAGTTTCACTTCCATTCTCACCCCGAACTTAACAATGCACTTCAGAAATTCTCTATAGCACAATTTTCTTCTAGATTTATACTTCTAGAATTAGTGTTCATTTCAGTGATATAATTGCTTGACATCGGTAATGTGCCACACAGCATTTCAAGTTGTATAGAAAACTGCGGCCCATTTTGTGGGTGGGTAGACAATTGTTCTGAAATGCAAGGTCTCTAGAGGTTTGTAGGAACTGCTAGTGCCAAGTTGGAAAAGGGCTAGGCTCCTGGGACTTGCATATGAAAGGATTTGAAAAGTCACATTGGCAGTCTAAGAGAGGAGCAAAAAAAGTATTTCCTATGGGACAAAGATTTATTTTAAACATGTTGGAAATGTTTGTTTGGAACAGGAGGAATCAGTGGAGATTTTGTGTGCATGTGTGTATGTGTGAGTTTGTCTTGGAAAGGACAAGAACAAGCCCTCTTTACAAAGAGACCAAGTCCCATTAGCTTTTGGCTGCAAAAGGACTGATGTATTAATTCCACAGCCAGGACTTTAGTGGTGGGGAACGGTGACCATTTTGTGACTTGTGGACTTCAACAGGGTTGCCAGATTGCAGCTTGGCTCTGCGGCCAAACTCAAGTCAAAATATGGCCAAATTCAGCCAAATTATTTTCTCTTACAGCCAAATTTTCCGGCCAAATTTTTTTATGCAATATAACATGAGGATATATTGTTTTTTTGTTTTTTTAACTGTTTTTAAATAATCAAATCATCAAAAAAATAGTCTTTATTCGACATCGTGACGTGACGTCATGAGAATTTCTGCGTTTTTTACTCATATCCAGGCTAGGCAGCTCACTTCAATAACTGCTACTACCGTTTGGAAAGCTCAGGGACAAATGCAGTGATCCTGAGGAGGGGGGAGCTAGGGCATGAGGGTTTTTAGGGGGATTCCCCCCGATTGAAAAAAATATAATCACTAAACAAATAAATGACACAAAAATTTGTCCCCCCTTCGAAAGAGGGGCATCCACCATTGCCATGAGTCATCCAGTTCCTCCAAGGGGTGCATGGACCAATTTACCATCCTCATCCACTCCCAAAGGGGCATGTTACCGCTTCGCAGAAACAGTAAGAGGGAAACGCAGAAGGGTGGGGAAGTGAGCCGCGAGGGGCAAGAAGGATGGGGTGGGGGAGGGCAAAGTCGACGGCCAGCCACCCTGAGTTGGGGGACTGAGTGGATTTTTGCTCCCTTTGGGGAGAAGGGTGGCGGCATTTCTTTGCCCTTAGCATGTGAAAATAGCAGTTGCACTTTTATACCGCTTCAGGTGCTTTAAGCCTTCTCTAAGCAGTTTAGAGTCAGCATATTGACACACACACACACCACAACCACAACAACCTTACACCCTAAAGTGTTTGGTCTTCCAGCCCTTGTGAGAAACGGCGGGGCTTCTGCAGCAACCGAGGAGGAAGCGGTTAAAAACGGGGAAAGGACACAGAAGCCACCCCCAACCGCAGAAGAGCAGTTGTGTGGCCCCTTCAGCTTCATCCCGCCAATGTGGGAGGCAGGAAGTTTCTTCCAGGGGTGGCAGAGAGAATCTCGTTTAAATTCCCCTCCAGGCTTCCCAGGAACGTTTGCGTTTTGCTTCCTTCTCCCACCCCTCACAAAAAAATGTTTTTTTTCCACTAAGGTGGAAAAACAAGCCACAGCAGCTGTCCGGACAGGCCTTTTTTTGGGGGGGTGTCAGGAACTTGTTTTTGGGGGAAGCTCCCCACCGGCGGGACAGGAGAACTGAGGGAGAAAAGCAGTTGCTTTTTGGGCCGATTCTTCTCCCCCCCCAAGTCTCCAAGCTTTTTTTTTTTAAACCGAGGGGAAGAGTTACAAAGAGGACAGTCATTTTCATGTGAATATATTGTATTGAAAACCGGTATTCGGCCAAAATTTCGATTTCAACGCAAAGCAACTTTCATACGGCCAAATTTCCGGGCAAATATATTTGGCCGGAGACCTGATTTTTTTCACGGCCAAACAGATTTCTATACGGCCAGATTTCTCAAATTTGGCCAGAAAAACGGCCAGATGGCAACCCTGGACTTCAATTCTCAAAATTCCTGAGTCAGCTGACTTGGGGATTCTGGGAGTTAAAGTCCACAAGTTATAAAAGGGCCATCATTCCCCACCTCATGACTTTCAGTAAGAGTGGCTGATTAGTACAGGATCCGTGAACTTGGGTAGGAAAAGAAATGACAGCTTTATTTTCATCTATATTACTACCTTTCTCATTTTAAACAATTTAATAACTATGTTTCAGTAAAATGGTTTTCCTTTGCGATGCAGTCTATCATAGCTTTGTATTTGATTTTATGCATTTTAATTTTAAAACATTTTTCGGAGAAGGGATATGGAGGTTAAGTATCCTTGATCTAATAAATGAGTGTTAAATGAAAAGAGGGCTTTTCTCAGGAAAGACCATGTTAACCCATGCATTCCTTGGTCCCACTTATTTCGATAAACGCATTTCTACATTAATTGAAGTAAGTAAGCTCACTTAAATAAAACCTGCCCATGTACTTCTCGGTGTACCCAATACTTGCTAACAGTCAGTCACCTCATATATTATAGGCTCTTCTATTTTTTTATTAACCAGAGTAAGTTGGTTGAATTGGAAGGCTATTGAAAATAAATAAAAATTAAGAAATTAAGGATAAGGCTGAGACAGAGTACTATGAAGTCTGGAGTAAAATGTACCAATAGTTGCAGTCAAGGAAAAAAGAAATTGTTGATGCTTTATAGGAATGAATTTTTTTTGTTTTATAAGCTAAAGAAAATGAATATAAAGACTATAAGGGGAAAAAGGAGATGGAAAAGAAACTTGTGTATATTGTACATATTGTAAATATGTATATAAATGTAAATAGAAACAAATATGTAACCAATATTAAATTAACAACGTAGGAAAAAAGGAAAAATCAACTGTTATATCTGCTCTTATGCTGTAGTATGTATGACCAAAATGATGGCCAAGAAAGTCACATTGTGTTCAATTGTTTTCAGTGTTAATTTAACAATTTTTTTAAAAAGAAAGAAAGAAAATAAATAAATAAATATTTTTAAAATGCCATGGGTTCACTCAGAGCAGTTAAGAGTTCTATAATAAATAAACACATTACTTCATGTGATGATTAATACTTTTATCTGATATCTTCATTTGTCAGCAGCAGAAGTCTTTTGTTAGGTTTTTCAGTTTACTGCAACTGTCAAAATATGTTTGTTTTGCTTTTAATTTCCAAAGTATTAAAACAAAATCATTTTTCCTAATATTTTCTAACATTTTGATAATCATGTAGTTACTATTATTCCATTTTACCAGCCTCTTGGTTTTAATAAATGCTGTATGTTGTTATACAAGTACTATAGCATTCCACACTATGACGTATAAATATTGCACTAAATATGTATCAATTGTCTGGCAAATCACATCTCTTTTGGCTTTGCTGACTGAATTTCCATCTTTTTCACAGATCTCAGAAAACAAAAATTGACATTTTCTAGATTTATTGATCCAATGTGTATGTCACTGACTCCCAATGACTCTGAGCAGCTCAGAACAACTAAAGCAAGGAAATACAATAAAACCAAGTTTAAAAAGACAAAAGGGGGAAAGAATAACAGATTTTGTCTGATAACTCCCCTTTTGGTGTGATACTAATATCAGGATATTCAGAAAGCCTTGGCGCTTTTTGTACTGTACCTTTGTAAGAAAATATGAAAAAGAGAGCAACAATTTTGAAGCTCAGCCTTCAGGGATATCCACAGGATATTGTCACAAAAGTCAGGATGGTGGCTGGAACAATACAATCAAAGTTCCCGCTGGTTTTACTCATTCGTTTTATCGAAATCCTGTCAGCCTGAGACAAATACCACTTCTATCATGCTTCCAATTCTTTGTTCTCTCCAATCGATTTCTCTTTTTCTGTGTCTCTCTAGCACCTGGTGCAGAGCACCTCCCAGCTTCTCACCGATTGCTGTTCTCTGCTTTTGGACTTCCTCCAATACAGGCAGTCCTTGACTTGCGTTCACAATTGGAAACAGAATTTCTGTTGCTAAGCAAGTCAGTTGTTAAATGAGGAAAAGACTGCAGGAATGGACCGGTCATGTATTTTGCTGAGTTGTAGTAAAGCAATAAAGATAGTGCTATTATGCAGGAAAGGAGTAGAGGCTGGGGCCCCAACTTGGGCAAAAATGGTAGAGAAGCTGCCCCTAGCAGGGGAAGCAGGTCCCTCAGAGGCCTCTGGGAACAATTCTTGGATGTTTTCATGGGGAAAGAGTTAATCTGCCACTGCAAAACCAGACTCCCACCATGCCTTCTGATGAGACATATCTCTGGCTTAGAATTAAAAGATCCTGACTGGAGAAATTTGTTGGGCTTAAGGTCTATCCATGCTATCTAGTTTTGATTTTTGGTACTCATATGCATTTTTTTTAAAAAAATACTATAATTAAATCCCTGTTTATTTTCCCTGAGAAACAGTTCAGTATTCAGTTCAGTTCAGAAATAAAGTAGGGGAGGCATATGAGGGCTTTTAAAAAATTAAATGCAAGTGTGTATATTACCAAACCAACAAACAGAATGTACCATTTTCTACCACTTCTAACCACAACTGTTAGAAGAGACTGGTGAAGAGAACCTGATTTGCTCATGCAAAGTGGGTCTATACTGCTGTGGCTTATACCTTAATTTAAGTATGCAAGTAATCATTATTCCCTGCTCAGCCCACTGATATAATGTCTGATTTGTCTTAAATCTAAGCAGCAATGCTTCCCTTGGTAGAGCAAACTATCTCACAGAGTAAAACGCAAGAGAACATTGAGTTAATCTAATCTCTGGTGTTTTTGCTCTTTGCATAAGGAACAATCTTCTTATGCAAAGAGTTTTTTCTCCTTCAGGAGTCAGCAGCTGAATAGAATAGAATTGAATTGAATTGAATTGAATTGAATTGAATTGAATTATTTTTTGGCCAAGTATGATTGGACACACAAGGAATTTGTCTTTGTTGCATAAGCTTTCAATATACATAAAAGATATAAGTGATAAATCATGATCATAGTCATTATAAATACATTCTTCATGAATCATAAGATACAACACTTAGTGGTAGTCAAAGGATAGTAAATAAGCAATCAAAAAATCTTATTAGGAAACTAAAAACAATATAACTTGTAAGGATACTAGCAACAAAGTTATACTCATAAGTAGAAAAGGAGATAGGTAATAGGAAGGATGAGAAGAAGAATAGTAATACAGCCTTTGTAAATGGTTTGACAGTGTTGTGGGAATTAGTTGTTTACCAGATTGATGGCATGTGGAGAGAAACTGTCCTTGTGTCTAGTTGTCCTATATGCTCCTCTTTTTCTTCCTTGAAGCAATCATTTGTTACTGAAACATCTGATTTATTGTCTAAATCTGCAGCATGAGAGAAACTTGGATTATGAAGCATTTAAGAAAGAGCGAAAATGTACCAGGACTCATGAATGATGCTTATAACTAACTGACATTTCTGTGTTCCCAAGGTAGAGGATGTAAATGCATTACAATGGAAAATTAGAACAGAAAGTTCACTTTGTTCTTGCATGAGTGTGTATGTCCACATAATTTAATTTCTTGCTTGAGTAGGTATTATATCACATTCCCTTGTAAGGGTAGACTTGTAAATATTGATAAAGCAAGCAAAAGGAAGAAAGTTAGATATTTAGAAATATATCTCATTAATAATGAATTACACACAGAATTCTTTTTACTTGTTTCTCTGGAGACCAAACTTTTATTCATAATTTGTAACCCAATTTAGAACGATACATGCATATTAAAACTAATTTCTCTTTTGACCCTATCTTTCCAGAGCCCAGTTTAAAAGCTAAATATCTGGTCCAAAGATACTACTGCAGGCAACTACAATACTTGGAGGCTGGAGTTTTCCTTCCTTTTGTCAGTCTCATATATCAGATTGATTAATTGATTAATTGATTGATTGATTGATTTAAAAAGCCACAGAAACAGATAAAGGCCTAGATGGGAGCAATGGAAAGAAAATACATATCTGTAGAAATCACTTTACCAATCTCTGATATGAAGATTCTTATGCAGTATTTTCTAGAGAAGGGAAATGTCTCCCAGTGCATGAATATGGATGCTTGCTGCAGCAAACAACCATGTTTGCTTGAATTATCAATACTTCAATATACAAGAATAATTGCTTAGACTTCTGATACATGTTTTCCTCAGATCCAACCTCATCCCAGTTTTTTTTTCCTGCAGGTGGACCCTTAGCCTTAAAGTGGCTTAAGCAGCAGAATTATTTGAAACCGTGTACAAATGTGTACACCTTATGCAACTGTAAGATTCTCACATTTCACTTTTGTGTGGTCCATAAGACTTGTAATATTTCATCATGTGCCCAAGGGGAAATGGCAGCTGTCTCTTTCCATGCAGGTTGGAAATCATCTTTTATCTGCTACAGAAGAGGCTAGGATAAAACAGAAAAAGCCTAGCATCAGCACTATTCATGTGACCATGACTAGTTTGAATCTCAGTTGGGGGGGGGTTGCTTCTGTTGGTTAACTTATAAGTCAGTATATTACCCAGGGAAAAGGTGTTAATTCAGTGAACAGGTTTTATATATTGTGTGAACACAGCCAGTTTTTTCTTACCACCTCTTTGCCTTTCCTATCATAACATATGCTTCCTTCTATTATAAAATGTATGTTAATTGATGAAGCAGTAATCAAACTACCATTTGAATAAAGATCAGTGGTTTCCCTCTGGAAACATTGTACATGGAGCAAAGAAAATTTATGAGAATTTCATAATATTACACAACAATTTAGTATGTTATCGGGGTGGGAAGTTACAAACCAACAGGTAAGTGATAGTTTCTATTTACTTCATCTATTTTTGTCATCTTCATAACACATCTGACAGTGGTATAACTATTTTTTTCCCTAGCAAATCATTGATTAGCATATTCATTAATGTGGGCCAAAATAGGGCATTTGACAAGAGCAAATGATGAAAATGTGATAAAGGAATGGAGGACCCTGTACACAATGTAAAGCTATCAACTCTTCAAATAACCATTATACTGTATGTACATTCTTTTGAAATAATCAGTCCATAATCAAATAATTTTTGGAGTCCATAGGCAAAGAAGCATCCAAACTTTATACCAATCCCTAAATAAATTGGCCACATTACATGCAGATAAATCCACAAAAGTTATTAACCAACTTACATCTCTCTGGCTTAGCCATCCACCTATTTCCTTCAGCTGAGTCAATAGTCCCAGTCAGTGGTTCTCAATCAGTGGTCCATAGACCTCTGGGAGAGCTGGGATGTCATCACAAGTGGTCCACAAAAGCTTGAAGAAATGTTATGATTTAAGTCTTAAGTTAAGTCTTGGGGATTTGTGGCCGTGGTCTATGGCCACCAAGGTATTTAAAAGAAGTCCATGGCAGTGGTGGGATTCAATTTTTTTTACTACCAGTTCTATGGGCATGGCTTGTTGGGCGTGGCAGGGGAAGAATTCTGTACAGTCAGAGGTGGTATTTGCCAATTCTCCGAACTACTTAAAATTTCCACTACCAGATCTCAGAACTGGTCAGAACCTGCTGAATACCACTGCTGGTCCATGGTGAAGAAAAGATTAAGAACTACTGGACCCAGTGAAGAAGAAAAATGAAATGTTTATTTGCCTGGGATTAATTTTTCCTCACCATGGGCAGCCAGACAAACTGTTTAAGGGGAACTGTAGTGTATTCTGATCTACCCACCACACTATAATCATTTGCTAGAGCTGCATTTCATTTAATCTCTGATTTTTCGCAGGAGGTTGAATAGGTTAAGAAATATTTTTCTCCCATTTTAGCACAGTGAGAGTGCACATCATCATGTCAAGGGTGCCCCTGGAGGCAGTGTTGAAGGGGAACACAGAATTCAACCTATTCAAAGGTTATTTGCACTTCCACATTGGCTTTTAGGTACATAAGGAAGGTGAGCAAGAGAAGAATGTTGTGTAAAGAGCTATGAAGTAAATGTGGAACCAAGGAAGCAGTTCAACCATGACCTGTGCAACTCTTGCACAAATCTCTTTGGAAAGCAGTCCCTTTGAGCTTAGTAAGGCTTTCTCCCAGGTAAGCAAGCATAGAATTGTAACCTGAGTAAATGCAGACATGGTGGAGAAATGGCAAGATGTCCAAGGAAGGTGGAACACAGCACCCTACTGAGTGGTACAACTGCCCTGAATGTGGATGTGGATAACCACTCATTGGGTATCTTTTTCTTTTCAATCCTCAGGAAGAGGCAGCCAGAATTCTCGCCCACCAGCCAGTGTCCGTCGGCACATGTGCAGCTTTGAAAAACCCCAAACTGCAGTGAATGTGTAAGAAAAGCTGCATGACAAACAGTGGTGTATCTTTTTTTAACCCATTGCTTTCTCTTTCTCATGACTTTCTCATTTCTAATAATGGTGCATGCCATTAATGATCGAAAAGTCGTGTATGTGTCCCATTTTTCACACTGCCTTGACCTGCTCGTCCATATATTCTTTCAAGGACACTGTCAAATAATTTTTGGAAGAACTTTTTTCTGCTTTTCATGGTTGTCACTTCAACATCTTCTGGCTGAACTGCAAAAGGGAAAAATAGTTTACCTGTTCATTTTATCTTTCCCATAATTTAGCCCACAGTTTTTCTTGTTCATGGTTTTGCATGGAGCTGAACAGGTCTTCTTTTAATGACAGCTATCCATTTTCTCTATCAGCTTCAGCTGCATCCTGAAACACAGCCTCCCTTTCTACTGCAGGCTTCAGAAATAATCATAGGCCAAATACAAAAATTACTCACTGATGAACATGACTTCATGTAGTTGGCCATATTAGAATTTTGGAAGACAAAAAAATTGAATCAGTGGGACAATAGTAATCATTACTTATTATATAGTTCTTCTTTCCTATCAAATTAAAAGTTTTGCAACTAAGCAATTTTTAAAAGTCACAGATTAGATCTGGGTTAAACTTATTTATTAAGTAGAACAATGATATAGCAAGAAAAACTATCATTTAAAAAAAACAGTTGCATGGGGGAATCCACATAGATTATGCAGTAAAGGATAAATTTCAAATCATGTTGATGGAATTGAATCTGCTTTCACTATTTTGTTGAGAAGACTAAGGGGAGAAAGAGCAATAAATGAAACACAGAGAAGAAAGTAGGGCAGGAGGGGAAACATGAGGGGAACAGAGGGGGAAATGCTGCTGAAAAAATAAGGTTATTATGTACAAACCATCCAACATAAAGAACATCATTGGAAATTTTAAAAGCAATTATCAACCATTCTCAGTATTATATGACATTTCATTGGATTCTACCCATTTCATTGGATTCTACTTTGTATGTCAGATGACAATGGAAATTATATGACACACAAAACTGAATCCGATGAAATAGGTATATTATTAGCCATCAGCATTGTGGACAAGTTTGAAGTCATTGCTGAAACTTTTGTTATGATATAATACTCATGAAAAAAAAATTAGGAACTGGAGCTCCTGTCAACATTGATTTAAAATAAAGTTCTGAAGATGCTGCCAAGAGAGAAAAAAAATCAGAAATGGAGTATAAGTCTGTAATTCTATAAATTCTTGCCTGGGAGTCAGCCACTGACCTGAAAGGAGAGAGAAAGAGAGAGGGGGGGAGAGAGAGAGAGAGAGAGAGGGAGAGAGAGAGAGAGAGAGAGAGAGAGAGGGAGAGAGTATGTATGTCTCTGTGTGTATACCGACTTATATATGTTATGTTTTAAACGTGTTGTTTTTATATGCATTAATCAGTATTACTGTTCAACATTCTGTATTGCAGTATGTTTTATATTATATTATATACCTATATAAAAGTATAAAATCCATTTCCATGGATCTTACAGAGCATCTTGGGCCTGTTTTCAGATACATTGTTTGAACTAAGTCCTTGCCCATCTAAAGTTGGAGTTTGGTTCACTTTCTCCTACAGAAAAAAATTTCAATAACTCTAATATATAATTGTTGTACATGAAGCTTTCCACCAAGCTTTCCCAACTAAATAACCCAGTGAAACCTATTTAAAAGACTTCAGCCTTATACATAATAGCAGCTAGAGTCAAATTTCCATCTAAAATGCATTCTGTGCCTTGATTTATTTCTAACTGAGCATGTCTACATAGGCCTTCATTTGAGAAATAACTCAGCTTCAATCCATAGAACTACAGTACTAGATAAAATATAAATTTATCTAGTCAGCATTTACATTGCCAAACAGTATGCCATCAGCTATTGAGAAATGTACTGAAGCTATAGTGCATTGCAAAGCAAGTGATTTGCATCAGAAGGTACTAAATAGATACACCTACATAAATCTAGCTTATATAGCATAGGATAATTGCAATATCTACTCTGAGCATCACAGACCCTGCAGCAGAACACACACACACACACACACACACACACACACATTCACATTTCAGTCCATTGTTTAGAATAAAATATTTTACTTCCATGTAATACAGGAAAAAACACCGGAAATACCAGCCTTTTAAAGCTATTTTACAGGACTGTTTTGTTATCCCACACTCCCACAATGTCTAATAATATAACATACAGTACCTTAAAAAAAAAATCACTAACCATTTAAAGCTGTCATTGTAATTAATACAGCTGGTAAGCCGTCATCACCCCAAGAAATTCTCAGAGTAACAGTCTTGCTTGATGTCTTGTGTTCCTACACTGCTGTTTTGGTTCTTACTCGTTATAATACTTTCTTGATGCTTCCATATCTTTTTTCTAAATAGTGGGAGTCCTAGAGTAAAGAAACAGACAGTCTTTGCTTTTGATGTCTTTCCCCCAAGTATTTAAGGTCATTTATGCTTACTAAACGTATAACAAACTTACAGGTATTAGTTATGTCTGCATTTGTGTTTTAAAATATTTGTGGTCACAGAGGTGGTGACATTGGTTTTTCACAGTATGTGTACAAGTACAACAGTACAATGTATGTGCCATGAGAAAGGTCCACAAATCCCATGTACCTCCATGACTCTAATGGAGAAAATTAAATAGAAGAACGAGAATATGCAATACTGCAATTCCACTCATCCACAAATTGGAGCTAGAAAGTTTTGTATTGCTGTTTTTACCAGACCAGACAAATTTTTATGTGTTGTGGAAATTGTTGCATGTTAAATGCAAATCAAATATGACAGACTAAAGATTATATATTATAAAGTTGAATGCTTCTTAAAGATTGAAGTTGAGTTTTTGCATCATTTTTGGAAACTATGTCTTATGTGCATGCATTTATTTTATGTTTGTTCAGAATCATAGGCTGACAACAGAGCAGGAGATGAGTGTATCCATTTCCCATTCACCTTCCCTTCTCCTCCTTAAATGTAGAGGCTGCTTTTTTGAAAGAGTGGTTGAAGAAAGCTGCTATTTATAATTAATAATAACGTTTTACCCCATTCACCCTAACAACATTTACTAAAGAAACAATATGCTTGTTACAGCCATTGCTGTTAATGTTTCTCTGCATCTTCTCCCAGGTAGTGTAAAAACTGGGGACAGAGAATCTTGGATCAGTTCATTTGCTACTCCTTACTAATATTACAGGGGGAGGGAATGAAGATCCATTACTTTCGGTGTCTGATGGCAGCCATGCATATTCTGCAACATGTTGCTCAACCTCTGAAACTAACAGGGAATAATTTTCCTTCATTTACAGACTTCTAGATTTAAGAACAGTTGCTGTTTCCCACTATTTGCTTCTTGGAAGAATTAAGACTGCAAAACAGAGGGATTTTCTAGGATGAATGTGTTGTGGTTGCCTGTATCTGCCTATGGAAATGTAAATAAATGCATCTTTATTTTATTTCCAGTTCTAATGGCAAGTCTGTGTCATGGTCTGAACCAGGTGGAAGAGAAATTCCCAAGGGACAACATATGTGGCACAGGCTCTCAGTGCATGTGAAGAATAAGGAGCTAGGATGCAATCAGACAGCAGTGATCAAGCCCCTAACTAAAAGTTATCCAGGTCCAAGCAAGAGCCTCACTTTTTCGGACATCAGCAGTAAGACTTTGTACAATGTTGTGGAGGAGGAAGCAAGCAAGTCAGTGCACTTCAGCCAAATGAGTAGTCCTTCCATGGTTGTACACAGAAGAGTGATGGTGATGCCTCCACTGCAGGCAGCAGCAGAGGACATACAGAGTCCCAAAGTCTTACCACCCCCACCCCCGCCTCCACCACCGCGATCCATTATAGAGCAGCTGCACGGTGTGGTCAACAAATTTGCCACGGGCATTCCTGATTTCAATGCTGTAATGCCCGTGTCTGGTGCAGGAAACGGACTGAGGCCCATATATCACCCTCCAGCAATGCAGCCACAGATATTGCCACTACAAATGGGCACTTTCAATAAAGAGCCAGTTTCACTCCCATCTGAAGAAGAAGAAGAGGAGGAGGAAGAGGAGGAAGAAGAAAACGAAAAGTTTAAGCTTATCCAAGATTATGTGTATGAGAGACCAGGAAATTTAGAGGACGAGGAAGAGGAAGAAGAGGAGCAAGTCACCAGCAAACTGACTCTAGAAGATTCACCAGCACTGACACCTCCATCTCCTTTTCGAGATTCAGTGGCTTCAGGCAGTTCTGTGCCCAGTTCTCCTGTGTCCGAATCAGTGCTTTGCATACCTCCCAATGCAATTTACACCTCTGTTGTTTTGAGGGATTACAAGCAAAGCTCATCCACTTTGTAGAACAGAAGCTGCTCTGGTGAAAGCAAATAGCTTATGTCTTCTCTCTGAGCTTTAATTGTACAGGGAGAAAATAGCACAAGCCCCCTGGGGCAAGGGAAGGCCAATGAGCATGGTATATAGGGTGAGGCAAAAATTTGTATTCTGCACTAAATCCATTAGAGGGCTCCAGTTCTTTATTTGTTGTGTATGTTGTTTGTTTTGTTTTTGTTTCAAAGGAAATTGTTGTGTTCAAGAGTAGTGTGTTCTGAGAAGACCATTGGAATTCTGACAAAGCACAAATCCCATGTACAACTTCTATAGCAAAAATAAAGCATAACAGTAACACACAGTGTTCACAAACACACAGTCACATCCTATACTCTCTTGACAACACTTGAATATGACTCTGTGTGCTAAAGTTAGAAGAAAACCATGCTGTGTCTCCAGGATGTTCACCACCATTGAATGCAGCAGACTGTACTGTAATGCAGCAACATTTGCCTGGAAGGAGAAAATAAATTTTGCTTAAACCTTTTTTAGGTGGAAGACATCTCCTGAAATTTATGTTGGAGAAGTCACCTAGCATGTTAGCATATAGCTCATAAAGAATGTTTAGAAAAACTGATTTAGCATTCCCCCCTCCCCTTGTATACTAATTTAAAAAAAAACTGAAGTAAAGCATAAGAAAGTCACAGAAAAATTTATTGATACTATCAAGTCCAGAATACCTGCAGTTTTGAAATCTTTGATTTGCCATTGTGGTGGAAGACTGCAAGCCAGGTGACTGTTAACACTACATTGCCTGTAGCAAAACAATAGTTATTGACTCAACTTTAATAATCCAATGAGATTGCTATGTAATTACATTGTTTGTTTGTGTTACTATGGAAACAACTACATATAAAATAATTATATATTTTCAGCAACAATTATTACTTTAAGCAAAAAGTTGTTCTTAATAGCGGTTCTATAGATTCATTGTAAAATGCAAGAGAATGAAAGTTTCTGTGTGTGTGTGTGTATGTAACTGTATACAACATGTGATGTGTAACATCTAACAACTGCCACTGGAGGATTGTCCGAGAAATATATGATGAATATTTTTTGTTTCAATCATGTTTTATATTGCATTGTTTAAAAATATATTATAAATCTTTGAAGATTTGTATGTTGTGCTGAAACATTTTTAAAAAGCTAAGCTGCCCCTTATAACAGGGTGTTTGATTTTGCTGATATATTTGTCATGTGAAATTATGCTGTTGGAAATAATCAGTGCTCCAATAATTTATTATTTCATGTGATTTAAGGAAATGTGATTAATAAAGAATGCATTTCTTTTAGAAATTTTGCACATGGCAGTATTAAACCTAAAGTGGAACATTCAGAAAAATATTTAAATCAAGTTTAGCTTCCTTTGGAAAAATAAAAAATATATTTTGCTGCCATGGTGTGTGTATGTGTGTGTGTGTGTGTGTGTGTATGTATATGTGTGTGTGTGTATATATATATATATATATGTGTGTGTGTGTTTTTAAAGTTTTCGCGGTACTTACATGTGTGCTGTTCAAGCTTCCTCCGGGTATTATCCACATCGATTGTTAGTTGTGCTTTTAAAGTTGTAGCCAACGTTTCGGCAGAATATCATGCTGTCATCATCAGGCTTCTGTATTTAGTTCGTACGAATAAAAAACATCCTGGCACAGCAGTAGGCTGGCCTCAAATTTAAAACCAACGGCTGTGATAGCCTGACCCACATATGAACTCAATACAGAAGCCTGATGATGTCAGATGAGATTCTGCTGAAACGTTGCTACAACTTTAAAAGCACTACAGTGACATGGGATAATACCCGAAGGAAGCTGAATAGCACCATGTAGTACCTGTGAAAACTTTAAAAGATAATTATATATTATTATATATTATATATATATATAATAATATTATACATATATACCATACATACATACATACATACATACATACATACATACATACATACATAACATATATATATATATATATATTATATATATAATATTATATATATATATATTCCTGCTTTAACAAAACCTATGTACCTGACACCATCCTCTATTGTTATTTTTCTACTCCTGTTCTGTAGATTTTTTCTCCAGTTTCAGGATATTCCCCCACTTTCTCCAGATTTATTTTCTAATAATAATAATACTTTGATTAGATTTGTGCCTACTCTGTTTCTTTTCTTTCTTATTTTTTTAAGCTAAAATCAGAATCCAGATGCAGGGAGAATTTGCAAAACCATCAAGTTGCACCTTGGTGAATCTGGTAGAAGGACAATTGCAAGAAAAATGTTTTCCCTTTTCTGCTACATATCCTTCTAAAAGTCATTCCTCTGAACACCAATGTTGCAATGATCAGACTGGCAAAGTTCTGCTATTCTAGCCAATCTCAAGAAAAGTAATTTTCACCTTCCTGTAGGATTGATTCTTTGTTTGGTCTACTTAGTGGGGCTGACACCAATCTTGCAAGTGTCAGTTTTATATTTGATCCTCATTTTTATAGTCCAGTGAATTAGGAAGTATCTGAGTCATTTCCAAAAAAATTCTGGATCTCCAGTAAAGTAATCTTTTTTAGTCTCTATACATTTTGTTCTGACTTGTTCTTTTAGGACTAACTCCATTCCCCTAGTAGAGTATCAGATGTTCTTCATGTATCTTTCTGAAGCACTCTGAACCTCAGGACCAGTCATTTCCATAATCTGAAGATAGCTTTGCACCAATGGTTTTATGCCCGGAAAAAAAATCTGGAAAATATCTGAGGCAGATATAAAATTGACTCAGAGGTATGCCAGCAAGAACTAAGCTGTTTATGTCTCTGAACACAACTCTTTGGGAAATATAAAGCTTCTGTGTCCTTCTACCCCAAAGTTGCCCACAAGTTCCTTTTTTCAGAGAGAGCAAAAGGTTTTGGGAAAAATGTATTCCACCAAAAGCAAGTGGGTTTTTCATATGTGTAATGATTGTGAGAATTTTATTTACTGCCCAACTACGGTGGGATACTTTATAGCTTATTCTAAATAATTGAGGAAAAATATAATGCTGTACATGAAAAATTATAATAATCAAGGCCAGTTCAAAGATAAAACATTTACGTTATTTGTAAATTAAAACATGTATTTTAAGTTATACCTCCAGTATTCCAGCAATGTACCGTAATTTTTGGAAAAGAGAATCCATTTATATAGTCTTTTGCTGTTCAATTCTATAAAAATAGGTGAAGACAGCAAGGCAGCTTTGACCATATATTAGTTAACATTTTCACTGAACTAAGTTCATTTTTATTCTGAAATTTGGCAAATAATTATAAATGGGCAAGAGCCATGGCTATGCAAGCAAATATATTATACAGCAGAATTTTCAATTCTGCCCCTCCGATGGACTCCCATATCTTTCTAAAATCTATCCCATAAGAGCTCCAAATCCTCTGAAGCAGTGTGCCAGGCCAGGGGTGTCAAACTTGCATCGTCACAGCGGCATTACCTGATGTATCATGACATTTCCCCCCTTTGCTAAACCGCGTGTGGGCATGGCCAGCACATGATGCATCTGGCCCATAGGCCACGAGTTTGACACCCCTGGTCTAGATAAAGTGAAGTACAATGGAAGACATTAGGGATACAGAAGAAAATACCATAATATTGGTTAGTTTCAGTACATACATACAAACATACATACACACACACACACATATACATACATACATACATATCCTAGATGTCTGTCAAAAGATTTCTGCAATTTTTGAATAGTAGACAGGGAATCATTTGGTATTGCCTGAGAACTAAAACACACATATATATATATATGTGTGTGTGTTGTTCAGCTTCCTTCGGGTATTATCCCACGTTATTGTAGTGCTTTTAAAGATGTAGCAACATTTTAGCAGAATCTCATCTGCCATCATCAGGCTTCTGTATTGAGTTTGTATGTGGGTCAGGG
>BHFT01030141.1:0-12263 GCA_004320025.1 Laticauda laticaudata | reverse complement strand
GATGGAACATTTTGCTCGTCCGTTGTGTCCGTTTTGCATCCGTTGGGCAGTTTGACAGGGCCTTTAGACACAGAGCCAGCCAGGGTGAGAGCTTGGGCCAGATTAGCTATGTTAATTCAATTGTTTAATGTGTATTAAATGCTAAATTATGACTAGAATAGGCTGATTTATCATTTTCTCATGATTCTCCATAGCTAAAATTCTACCATCATTTCCAAAATCTATCAGAAGATTGAAGAGAATTGTCTAACATGACTGAACTGGGAGAGAATCTTTTCAGGAGGAGGTGCACTATTACCTCCTTCAATGCAGGTGGCAACTTTCCCTCAAAGAAGCACTTCCTAATTCCTAATTCCAGCTTGCCTGGCCACCCAAAAACTAAGTGGGACATGGATCCAGTTGATGTGGCACAGTTCAAAGTACAGAAATCCTATTTCCTCAATTTTACAATATATATCATTCCCCAACAAAATCTGTGTTCAAACAAATATACTGGAAAGATACCACTAGTAGTCTATGGAGATCCTCAGTCACCCAGGTCATGGTTGTCCCAAAAGTGCTTTTTTAGAAGGAACTGGATTTTCTTGTCTTTTTCTTTAAAGACATTTCACTTCTCGTCCAAGAAGCTTCTTCAGCTCTGACTGGATAGTGGGGAATGGAAGGATTAATAATCCTTGCAAACGGCTGCTCATTTGTGTTATTTTAGAGAGTCGCTGAGGCCACTTGGACACAGATAAACCTCCAAGTTTATCACCTACACCATGACATAGAATAATTGCCCATAAGACTGAATTCCACATTCAAAATTTTATTCTACCAGAAGGCAATTTATAGCTATGGTGGTGAGTTCCTCTTTATGCCATCTTTCTATCATTTTATCAGCAGAGACAATCATCCTGAATATGACAAAATAATTGCATTTGAAATTAATCAAACGATGTCAAGGTTGCCCAATCTGTGTAAATATTGCTAATTTCCAATTCAATACATTGTCATCTTCTCAAGTTCTTGACCTCTGCCACTGGTATTATTGTAATTTTTTGTTGTAAGAGGACACATCATAACTTAATAGCTAAATAGCTTTTCTTAATAGCTTTCTTTTTTTCTTGTTTGTGCAGAGTCTCTACAAGTTGTGGTCTTGAAATGAATGGGAGTTATTGTGATCATATGCCTATTCTTCTATTCCAGACAGAATAGGTTTTACCTTTGAAAAATTAATATTGGAAATACAAAATGATATTTAGAGCTGTTTTAAATGTTCTTATATTAGCTTTATGATGTTTATTGATCACACAAATGTTTTTAAAAAACTTCAGTTTACAGATTAAGCTATTAATGCCAAACCTAATGCCACCTCCATGATAGTGAATTTCATTTATAACTTTCATGGGCATATAAAACCCACAAGAATTAAGTGCAAGCTATGGTTGTTATTACTTTGAAGCCATTGACAATATAAATTATATGTTAATATAATTACAAATTTAAACAAATATATCATCAGGCAAACAGATTTCTGGCAAATAATTCTTTCTTATGTTAAGCTTGCAGTTCTGGTGTATAATAACACAGCTTATTCATATATTGAAATGAAGTATCTACTGACAATACTTAAATTGGGCAGGACTGCTCTGGGATCTCTTTAGCTAGAAGACAGACATCACAAAGTGTAATTCCAAAAGGTGGACACTGATTAGTAACCAACACGGTAGTGTAATATCCACTATGTTCAGAATACGAGCAACAGGAATACGCTTTGTAACTGTGGGAGAAATAAGACCACTAGAAAAGGAAGGTGTTGCTGATGATTGATGGTATTGCAAGATTTTCAATCATCTTGCTATGAAAATGTGCTCAGGTTCAATCATTGGTCTTTGTTAATAATAGCAATTATGACTAAAATTTGCATTACTAGACAACATAGTTATAAAGTGTGATGTCATGTAAACATTCCTTTTAGTCATGGTAGTTTCACTTGTGGTTGCTGTTGTGAATCATGCACAATAAGCATACTGTCACATGGTCACCATTTGCAACTTTCCACCAGCTTCCCTATTGACTTTGCTTGTTAAAATGGCAATCATGTGATTGCCAGATGTTGTGAGAGTAAGAACCTCACACTTCTGAGATCATAAGTCCCTTGCTTTTCTTCCTCCTATGTTCTCCTAATGGAGTTGCCCCATGCTTAAGTCAGTTTCACAAACCCATTTCACCAGCAATCTTTGTTTGAATCCTTTCTAAATAGTTTCATAAAGCTTTTGGAAAACTGCCTAGCTTGGGGTTTCTAACTTTTGAGAAAGTAGAGCAGTGTGCATTTTCTCTCAGCAGTGAAACAGATAGTATTACAACTTTGAAAGCCATGGTTACGCAGTAGGATTTGGATGCTCCATTTGCCTATAAGAATTGTCACAGAAGCATATAATGGGGAAATATAAGGAGGCATGTCTTGCTTATTTTGCTGAATTTATTCAATTGAATTTCAAGTTTAAAATCACATGAATATGGTTTAAAATTAATTGAAATATACACATTTTAGTATTATAAAACCTTTGTGCATGATTATGCATAAAAAGTGGAGGCATGTACAATTCCATAAAGTTCATAGCAAGGATGGAAGGAATAATTAACTGCAATGCCAAACTTTTTAAAGAGTCATTCAGGTTAACAACTGATAATCTTTGGTGCTATGTTGATCTCATGGCTCTGCTCATGACTTCAACCTTCCTTCATTTTAAAATAGAAGAAGGAGTCCTCCTCACACCATGCAGTAGAGTCCCTACTCCCATATCCTCTCAGGTAAAATTTCATATTAAATGTAACTTTGGGCAATACATCTAAGCACTTCCAAAAGAATTCCTCTTTCTTTAATCCCATCATGCCTAAAAATTCTAAAACTCGGGAATGAGATGAGAAAGCCCAAATATTGCTTTTGAACAAGGAAGAGTTGGAGTATTATATGCAGGGATGTTTTCCCAACAGGTTCAAGTTAAGCTAGTGATGGATAAAAAAATCTTGCATCTTTTTTTCCACCAGTCCTCATTCAAGTTGATGAAAGAGGATATTCTTTCATAAAAAAGGAAAATGTCAAAAAAAAAAATCTTAGGGGTGGAGGGAGTAAAGCCCCTGTCACACTGCACCAACGGATGGAAAGAGGATGTAAAACGGAGGAAAACACTTGTCATCCATTCGTTAACACGATGTATCCATTCTGTACTCACTGCCACCGTTTTGCTTCCTCTCTATCCGTCCAGCATCCGTTTATTGACGTTTCATCCGCGCAGAAGGTTTTGAGCTGCTCAAACCTTTTGAGCGGAAGATGTATCCAATGCGTCCGTTCTGCATCTGCTAGGCATCCATACTGCATCTGTTACACATCCGCTATATCCGCTAGGCATCCGCTTCGCATCCGCGCAACTCCATCCACTCCAGCGGTAAATGGATGCAGGGAGATGGATGCAGGGAGGAACGCGAACGGATGCGGAACGGATGCAGAACGGATGCTAGTGGATGCAGCACAGAAACAAAGCATTTAAAATGGAAAAAACGTTCGCAGAGGGGACGATCTCAGATATTAAGGATGTCTAGAGGATGCCTAGAGGATGCAAGGGACACCTAGGGGAAAACCTATACTGCCTATAAAAAGGGGGAGCAACTCATCTGGATCTCACTTTCAGACCAGCAGCCCAGCTGTGCAGACCTCTGCAGCCTTCATCTGACTCTTCCTCTTCCACAGCATCCAGTCATGTCCCCTTGGATCGTAACAAAGTCCTTTTGCCAGCCACTATCGTTCTGCAACAGTGCGAAGCCATCTACAGGATCTGTGAACTCTACTACGGAAGAAAAGGAGGCGGCCAAGAACCGTCTGGGTCCGAAGATGGATCAGGGAGAGCAGAGGACAGACTGTACAACAAGCTGATGGTGGAGCTCAGGAACGAAGACCCTCATGCATTCCAGAACTTCATGAGGATGCCTCCAGCCATGTTTGACGAAGTTGTGCAGCGGCTGACACCCAGGTTGACCAAGGCAAACACCAACTTCTGGCCCAGCCTGGAACCTGGGCTCAAGTGGCACTCATCTGCACCACCTGGCCTCAGGGACCACTACAGGAGCATGCAGTACGGCTGGAGGGTGCCACACCAATACCATCAGCATTGTGGTCAAAGAAGTGGTGCAGGCCATCATTGAAGAATACCTGGAGAGCTCCTCCAGTGCCCTCCACTGAAGATGGATGGAAGAAAGTTGCAGAGCAGTGGTATCAGAAGTGGAACTTCCCACCACCGTTGGAGCCATAGATGGGAAGCACGTGTCTGCAAAGCTCCAGCCAAGTCAGGATCCACTTATCACAACTACAAGGGCTTCTTCAGCATCATCCTCTTCACCATGTTCGATGCTGACTACAAGTTCATGTACATCGATGCTTCAGGCAACGGGTCATCTTCAGATGCCCAGGTATACAACGCCAGTCACATCAAGGAGGGGCTGGAATGCAACCTTATCATGAACTTCCCAGATCCAGACCCCCTGCCAACGACACACAAGATGTGCCCTACTTCATCGTGGGGGATGACACCTTCTCCATCAGAACCTACCTCATGAAGCCCTACACCTCCAGATGCCTCACCCGGGAAGGGAGGATCTTCAACTACAGGCTGTCCAGGGCAAGGCGGGTGGTGGAGAACGCCTTACGCATCCTAGGCCAACAGGTTCCAGGTACTTCTCACCACCATGCAGCATTGCCCAGAGACCGTGAGGAGGATCGTGGAAGCTTGCTGCATCCTGCACAATCTCATGCGCACCCGCTACCCAGTCTTGCAGAACAGGCTCGTGGACCTCCAACAAGGCAATGGGAACATGGAGCCTGGGGAATGGAGGTAAGGGCGAAACCTGATAGACACTGTGGATGTGCAAGCCCCAACAGAGGTTCACGTGAAGGGAAGAAGCAGGGCAACCTCCTGAACACTGGTGCAACTCCCCAGCTGGAGCGGTGGAGTGGCAAGACAGGATGATAGATGCTTAATGGATGCTTCCTTCAGCCTGTCTCATCACACGGATGAGATTGGGCCATGTATGTTGAGTGGGCCTACAATGAACAGGGCATTTAATAAAGAGTTGGTTTATGTTGAAATGTGTGAATCAATGATTACATTGTTATTGATAATAAAGGGCCATAGGTTTGGCACCTGGGAGGGTGGACCATACAGTCCCACTATGCTTGGACTGGAGGTTTATCTATCCCACAGCTATTACCCATCCCAAAGATATCCCTGCCCATCCCAAAGGTATCCCTGCCCATCCCATAGCTATTACCCATCCCACAGGTATCCCTGCCACCCCACTGCTATCTTAACCCATCCCACAAGCATGCAAAGGCTTAAACCAATTCTAAAAGTTTCCACCAAGACTTTATTGACATAAATAAATGAAGCAAGTGTGTGAATCAAAGATAAACTTTATTAACAACAAGCTGTAAAAGAAAAATGACCCAAGTCAAGTGTCCAAATAAAGTCCACAGGTAGCCAGCTACCCAGTCTCTGGCAACTCTTATTGGTCACTCGGAGGTGTGCCCAGTCTCAGGGGTGAAGGGTCCAGGTGCTGTGGAGGTGGCTGCTGCTGGAGTGCTGGTCTGAAGCACCACTGGGGTGCCTGCCCCGAGAGGACAACAGGTGACGTGTGTTGAGGAAGCTCTCGGACAGCTGGCCAGCCCTGTGATGTTGAGAGCTCCTTCCTCCATGCCATGTGGTGTCAGCCCCAGTACCTGAGGAGATGTACTGAGGCCGGGCTTGGCTGTGGGGTGGAGGAAGGAGCAGTGTAGTGGGGCGTGTCTGGTCTGCAGCTAGGTGAGGACTGACGTTGGGTGGCATCAGTGGAGTGGTGGGCATCGCTGTCGTCAGTTGGCATACATTGGCGTGGGTGGCATTGGTGGCATCAGTGGAACCGGTGGCAATGGTGTCGCCCAATGACTCTGTGCCTGGACTGGGAAGGGTGCTGCCTGTGCTGCTGGACCTCCTGGTAGCCATAGCCCTGGTAGGTGAGGGCCTGTGGGAAGCCTTGGAATGGAAGGGACATCACCTGGGGTGGAGGAGGCAGGCCTGGACTGGGTGGGAGCAGGTTCCTCTGGGTCTGGAGGGTTCTCAAGCAGCTCTGCTATCCGGTCCTTCACCACCTGGTACTGGGGTTCTGCCATGTCCACGAGGGACTGGTTGACATAGGTGAGGGAGGGCTTGCGGTTGAGGATGAGGAGTCGGTGTGGACCAGCTGAGAGAGGAGATCTATGCTGGTGCGGATGGTGTCCCTGATCTCCAGCAGGACAGTGTGGCTCTGCCCCTCCTGCTGTCTGGCTCTCTGCCTTTCTGTGGAGGTGGAGCTGGGGGGTGGTGGATTTGGCTATGACTGTGGTGGACTCGATGTCTCCTTTCTCCCACCGCACCAGGGAGTCCTCCCACATGCTCCACCATGGTTACAACAGCTGTCCGTGGGTTCTCCGCCGTGGCACACTCCACAGAAACCTGCCTGGAGACAGGGACTGACTCTCGGCGGAGTAGTATGGCTCAGCAGGCTGCCGGAGGAGAGGGTAGACAGAGGGGCTCCTGGGGCTCCTCGGTGGTGGATCTCACCCTCCAGGAAGCTGCACTTGCCATGACGTAGGTCTCTCTGTCCATCAGCTTAACCGTGGCCTGGCCAGATTTCTTCAGGTGCAGCTTCCCGTACCAGGTGTGCATGTGCTTCATCCAGCCGAGGAGCACCTCTGAAGTGTAGCCCATACTCTCGCCTTCTCTCTCCAAGCAGCATGCTTCCTTTTGGTGTCCCTGTACAGCCAGTGTCCCTTCCGCCACAGATAGTCATTCTCTCTTCAGCCACTCCAGCACTCATCCTCATGTTCCTCCTCAATGGAGTATTGCCTCCTCTCCCGTTGTCGCATACGCCTCTTCCTCCCTTTGGCAGGACCAGATGGGCCCTCATCAGAGGGCTCCCAGGTGGTAGGGCTGCTCCTGCACACCAGCAGCAGCAGCAGCACCAGCAGGTCATCATCATCACACCAGCAGGATCATAATCATCATCAGCAGCAGTAGCAGCAGGATCATCATCATCATCTTCATCAGCAGCAGCACAGCATCAGCAGCACCAGGATCAGCAGCAGCAGAGTAAGCACCAGCAGCACCAGCAACTGCCAGCAGGACCAGGAGCACGAGCGGATGAGCAGGGCGATCAAGACCAGGAGCACAAGCAGGACGAGCAGGACGAGGAGCAGCTTCAGCAGAGTACGCAGCAGTAGAAGCACCACCGCCAGGAGCAGCTTCAGCGAATAAGCACAAGCAGAAACACCACCGCCAGGAGCAGCTTCAGCAGAGTAAGCACGAGCAGAAGGACCACTGCCAGGAACAGCACCAGCAGAAGCTCCAGCACCAGAAGAGCGAGCCCGAGCAGCAGAAGCCCCAGCAGAAGCAGAGTCAGGGACAGGGTCGGGAGGGTGGCCCTGTCCCTCTGCCAGGGATGGCGGCAGGTTGCTGAGGCTTTCGGTTCTTCCCCATGGTTGTGGGGTTGCTGGCTGGCGGGGAGGCTGGCAGGGAGGCTGGCAGGCACCAAGGCTGGCAGGAAATCTGGCAGGCAGCCAGGCATGAAGGCTGGCAGCAGGCAGGCACCAAGGCTGGCAGGAGCCTGGCAGGAAGGCAGGCACGAAGGCTGGCAGCAGGCACCAAGGCTGGCAGGCAGACTGGTAGCAGGGTGGCTGGAAGGCAGGCTGGCAGGAAGGCTGGCAGCAACGCTTGGAGGCAGCATGCAGGCAGGCAGGCAAGGACTCGATGTATCGGCAGCAGTTTTCCTCCGAATGGTGACCTGCTTGGGAGCTGCTTCCTCTTTATATCCGCAGGGCTTACTCAATGCATCCCCCCGATGCGCAATTAACGCTCGGCATCCGTTCGGCTTCCGCTGTGCATCCGCTAGGCTTCCGCTGTGCATCCGCTTCATCCGCTCTGCATCCGCTCTGCATCCACTGTATCCGTTCCGCGTCCGCTTTGCTGAGGTCCTCCTGAAGCCTAGAGGATGTGCCATCCACTCCCATCCGCTTCCATCCTCTGGCTTCCGTTCCGCATCTGCTTTCCATCCGCTCTGATCCTCCCTGCATCCGTTCCTTTCTGTGCTTCAGGGGCTGCTATTGAATCAATACAGTTGGCTTTGATGGAGATACACAAAATGACCACCGTTCTTCAAAAAGTTGTGTGCATTTAAGGCAACAATACGTGACTGATCAGGCTGAGCCACATCTGCGAAAATGACATTCACCATGCCAATCAATCAACATGAGAAATTTGTGTGGATATTTGTGTGCCAACGGCACACACAATATTTATTGGTGGCCTTTGACGACATGGTGGGCTATCTATTTTTTCCCTTTTTTGACTTTGTCTACAATATCCAGGGTCTGAGCAGGTTATAAATATTTTCAAATATACCAATAAACTGCTACCTAGGATATTTTCAGCAGCCATGCTATTGCTGTTACTAAGGTGGAGTCTTTTCTTTGTTGTTTCCTGGAAAAATTAAGACAAACTATCTACCCATTTTTTCCCTTCAGATCTGCTGCTTTGAAAATCTTTTTCTTTTCCATAGTCATAATGGAACAGTAGGCAATGATGGTGAATGACTCTTTTAAGGATAAGCATGATCCTAGACAAAGGGTATGAGAATTAACTTGGTGCAGTGGTTAAGGCATCAAACTAGAAATCTGAAGACCATGAGTTCTAGTCCTACATTAGGCATAAAACTAGCTGGATAATCTTAAGCTAATCACTTTCTCTCAGCCCTAGGAAGGATGCAATGGTAAACCACTTCTGACAAACATTGCCAAGAAACTACATGGACTTGTCCAGCCAAGAAATGAGTATGATTAAACAGAAGGGGAAAAAAAGGACGAAAGGTGAGGAATCGTTAGTTCACCTCTCCATTTTGTCATGCTGGCTAAGGCTGGGAGGAATTCAGCAAGTTATATCTAAGCCAACTTTGCAAGTATATTTTATTTTATTTTAGTTATTTATTAAATTTTTAATGTCCTACCATTATTGCTTCATAAGGTAGGTAGCATACTTCATAACATAGGAAAGCAAATCTACCTAATATTCTTTCTTCCACCAATTTTCTCCACAACAATAATCCTATGAGGTAAGGTGGGCTGAGTCTGGCCTAAAATCACCTAGCTGACTTTTTTTGTTGAAGGTAGGGCTAGAATTTACAATCTCCTGGTTTGCAGGTCAACACCTTAATCCAGGCTGTCAAACTCATGGTCCATTTAGCAAAGGGGAAAAAGTTGTGATACATCATGTGATGCTGCCATGATGATGTGAGTTTGACACATCTGCCTTAACCATTATATTGAACTGTCTCTCTTATTTTATTTTTTATTATTTATTTTATTGTTTGAATTAGAACTATTCTCTCCTGATACTTCCTTATAAATTCTTTGTATAAATAAGGTACAGCAATAGTAAACTCCTCAAAAATATTTTTTAAATACTTGGAATATGATTTTTAAAAATATTTCCCCAAAATTATAACCAAGCAGTCTACAATTTGATATCATGTAACTGGTCAACTGGCAAATAGTGTAAACACAACTACCTACAAATAACAAAACAATTCTTTTTATTTCTTCAAACAATTTTTAAATTATGAAAAACATGGCTTGAGTAATTAATTCATAATCATGATCTATCAAAGTAAGAACGAGGTTATTCTGAGCTACCCATTGATCACATCTGTAGTAAATTTCTGGCTTATCTACAATTTTATAAACAACAAACTAAAAGACTCAAGGTCCATCCCACCCCTGAAAGAACCTAATGGTAAAGACTACAACAATGACACTATTAAAGCCAACCTCTTTAACACATTCTTTGGCTCAGTATTTGTAAACAGCAATGGATTATGCCGTTATGCCGGCCAGTGTATTGATCTCTAGTGTGAATCTGCAACAGACAACGTACAATGATCAAATCATATCGTAATTTTACAGAAGAACATTGTTGGAGGTGAAAGCACTGCGCAATGCTAGATACTTACCATCTTGTAGTTTATGGAATCTGGACAGAAATATGGTGCCTACTTCTTTAAAAAGTTGATCCACTGCCATAAGGCCGAACCTCTAAGCTAATCTTTGAAATCTTCAGGACCAGGCTCCTTGCCAAGAATTATGGTCACATAGCGCACCAGTCATTTCCCATTGTCTTCAAAAAAGGGAAGGAGCTCAGCCGAGTATGAAAATGTTACAGACAATCTGCTTTGTAATGCCTGTGTCACCTGGAAAGTCATGGGAATCAATTTAGTTAACCGTGCAAGTCCAGTTCATGCTTCCACTTAGAACAAGACAACCTAGCGCTCTAAGATAAATGCAATTTGGTTTTCCAGAAAAAAAACGTATTTCTGCAGAATCTGCAACTCTTATACACTTGAGGCAAAAGAAATATGCGGAATACGACAGTTACTTACGATTCAGGGCAGGCCAATATGACTGCAGAATTGTATCCAGTAGGAACTGTCGTGTAAAGCCTGTTGATTCCAATGGTACAGTTGTTGTACAAACTCTCCTAAAACTAAATCTGTTACAGTATCTCTGGACACCTGCATAACTGAATAGAAGCATTTCCTGTCAAACGACAACAAATGGTCCAAAATTGGGAAGCGTCCTATCAAATTCTGTACTGTCAACAGTGGTGTCGCCAAGGCAGTGTTCTAGACACTCTTTTCATACGCACTAGTGTGTTCTGGTGAGATTGTACATAAATGACAAACATCTGTGGATCATAATCTAGAACAACTGGTGATTCTCCCGATTGCTGATGATTGTAAAGCTATTGCAACATCAGCAGTACAATAATTGTCAATTATCTGTTTCAAAAAAGACCTTGGATGGACTCAAATGGTCATGTCGTGTAAATTCAAATGTGCAACTTTCAAGTGCTCATCAAATAAATGCCTCTGTTCTTACATATTGGCCAAATAAAGAAATCAGAAAATAAATCAGGCTGAAGAATTCATACGAAGCCTGTTGTGTTGAATCTGATGTCCGAGATACTCTGTCGAATGTTGCCCGTGGGTACTTTATCGCTTCGACATGAGCCTGTATAGTGTCTAGAAGCCGCACTGTAAGCTACATTACGTAGTTCGCAAAAAGGCATTAAGTAGTGGTGTGTAACCTAGATATTCTGTACGTAGCCTTTTTTCTCACTGGTAAATACTTATGACTTAATAAGCTGGAGGCTATGACAAACAGTTTGCTAGAGCTCTAATGCTGCGAGATGCAGCTTCAGTGTGCAGGGTGTCGTAGTGAAGCCCACCATTTACGGTATTGATTATTATACACAGTTGTAGAAAAGTCGCAGAAATATTTCGAGCGACAGGAGGGAGTTCTTCGCCAAGCTGCCTCTAGCTGCGATTCGCCAGAATAGGTTATGGTCCAGCAGACTTGATAATTCCTAAGCTGCTAGAAAAGAACTAGAATCTAGCCATCTTCAGTCCGATCTAAGTAATGTGGATATAATCAATACAGTTTGGCCAACGTCCGTACCGTGTCAATGAATACTTCAGCTTTAACATAACAATACAAGAGCACACAATAGATTACGAGTAGTGAGAGGCTTAGATGCGCTGTCTTGATTGCAGGAAATACGACTTCAGCAACAGAGTGGTCAATGTCTGGAATACTCTACCTGATTCTATGGTTTTTTTTACCCAAATCCCAAAAACTTTAACCTTAGACTGTCTACGATTGACCTCACCCCATTCCTAAGAGGTCTGTAGGGGGCATGCATAAGCGCACCAACATGCCTACTGTCTCTGTCCTATTGTTTCTTTTATATATTTTTTAAATTTTTCTTATATGTATCTATGTGTTCATAACTATGTTTTTAATTATACCTATTATCTTGTAAGCAATTGACAAATAAAAATAAATAAATAAAAATAAAATCTGTTTGGCAAGCAAATGGACCTTCATTCATTCTTCACTGCATCTTCCAACAAGTATAAAGAAGCCACTGTGATGCCACAAAGCTCTTGTGTTCAAATTCAATGTTAAATTCCAAACATTTTTGCTTGTAAAAATAGATCACATCCATGGCATATTTAATGCCCTGCTCTTTGGGGCTCAGAACTCTTTTTTTATTTTTATTGGTTTTTAAAACAAACATAAACAAGCAAAACATAAAAACATCAGGCCATCTTCCATATATATACATACAGTGTGCCGGTTGGTTTACAAATTGTTTTGTGCT
>BHFT01030140.1:0-19083 GCA_004320025.1 Laticauda laticaudata | reverse complement strand
ATGTTACATCTCTGTATTACTCAGTCATTGACTGATACTTTTATTAATTCATGTTTTATAAATTTTATAAGTATATCTTTATAACATTCATAATATCCTACCTTGATCTATCTAGGAAATCAATTTGTAGAATATAATTTTAAATAAGAAAAAAAGAAATACATCTTTATATATTATTATTTTCTGGAAAATCTACATATTCTGCTATGTTTTTGCTTAGTCTAACCATTAGATAGAATTAGCATCCAAATTTTCATTTAAATTGTTTTAATCCTTTATTCTCTGATTTCAAATGTCAATACTATTCATGTCACACTTCTAATAATTTTCGTTTAATAATCTGCTCCTCGGGATGGTGTCTTACTCATTTTTCAAGTTTTTTTTGCAATACATCCTAGCCACGGTTAATACATTTACATCGATATTTTCAAATCCTATATTATAGATTTGATATTTGCATTATATTAAGAAAAATTCCAATTAAACAAAATTCTGCGTTTCAGTCTCATATGCACTCTACTTTGTCATTATCTTCCAGCAATGTGGATTTTAGTCCAATTACTTTTTAGCGCCCAAACATGTCCATCACATATGGTAATATGCAGGTGTTCTGATGATAGTTTCCAACACCCTGTTAGACTTATTCTTAAACATTCTTGCTATTCTTGTGAGTGGGGAAGTGCACCACTGTAATAACAATCTATATATAAATTTTCTTTAAATGCTGTTGACATTGTCATATGATAATTGTTGAGACCACATTGTTTGATTTCCCTAGATTCCAATCCCATATCCCAAAATTCTTCCCCGCAAGCAATATTCTTTACGTTGTTCTCTCTAATTTATATTCAAATTCAATACATATAATTTTTTAAGAAGCACCTGCTCCAAAATCTTATCTAAATCAGTCAATTTATCATAAAAAACTTCTGTTTTAAAATCTTTATCCATGACTTTGATTTGTATTTGCGCCCATATGAAAACCAATATCATCTTTATACGCTTGTTCACCTTAATCTTTGCATAGATTTAAGTGTCACCTTTTCATCAGTATTTCACCATATCTAACTGATTTGTTCACGTTTGTGTATATTAATAGATAAGAAAAGAGCTTCAATAGTGTAACCAGAACTGCAGAATTTCTCAAATAAATTGTCTTTGTCTTCTCCCATTTAACCACAGAGACTCCCATATTGAGTCTTCTAAATCTCTGTGTCATATTAGTTCCTCTATACCTTAAAAAAAAAAAAAAAGATTCCTTTATCCTTAAAAAGGCATGCCACCCAACAAGACAAACATGTCCTTCTAATTCAACATCCAGAAATTTCTTAATGTTAGCCTTCCTGTCTTACCCACATCAATTTCGTAGTTGATTAGTAAACTCCCAATTAGGCAAACAAATCCTCCTGTATTACCTAGCATTCTTGCAAAGGTTTAACTTTTTCTCGCCTCCGTTACCTTGCCGTATAATATTCACATGTTTTATTTAAATCTTCAAAAAAATAATCTTTTTCCAAGCCTAAATGGAATAGTTTGAAACAATATAAAAATTCTGCGGATAACTAATATCTCATCTTGATTGTTGATATTCTGCCTTTAGTGACAGGTTGTAAATTTTCCAAATTTCGCCAGCAAATCTAGGCAAAAAAGAAATTCTGCCTGCTTTAATATAATTATTCTACTGTTAGATGTCTGGAATCTTGCTGTGCAAACTATATCCCCAACGTATTCTGTATCTCATATTCATTGACTGGATTATTCAACTAGGTCTGCTAAATGTCTTCTTTTTCTTGTAACATGTTTTTGTCAGAAATTTTGTACTTATCCTCTTGATTTATTTTCAAGCCAGCCACTTTCCATATGTCTCTATCCTTTTCTATTAAATTTTGATGCTGTGTCTAGTGGATTTTCTAAGATGCCCAACCAAGTCATCTTGCGAATGCATTGAAATTATACATTCTTTTCCCTTTTTAATTTTCATCCCTTTTTATCATCCTTTTCTTCCTAAGATTTCTAACACTATCCAAGGTTAACACGAAAACAATAAGGGTGACAGTGCGGACCTCTTGTCTTGTCATTCTTTTTCTTAGATCATAGAGTTTGTCATTCCGAACACTCGAAAGCGCAACATTCAAGAAGACTCTTATCCCTCTATCATTACCTATTGCTGTTTGCTTATGATATCATAGTTCTGTTGCTTGAAGTACATTTTTTAGTAAAGCCCATCTCCTTCAGCAGTAACAAACATGAATCACCAGTTCACATTATCAAAATGCCTTCTGCTTTTTTTTTTTCCTGCCAATCTAGAAATATCAAAGCCATTTGCTTTTCAGGATGAGCCTATCTGCTACACTCTATAGTATTTCCAAAATGTCCAGAAATTACTGCTACATATTCTCTTAATTTGTTCTCATTAGGCAGAAAACCATTTAGATCAGGAGCAACTAAAAGCTGTTTCAAATATTTTTTAATCTTTCCTGCAATTTGAAGCCAAAAATTTTTATATCTGCCATTAGATAAAAATAGGATCTCATACATCTTAATTTGGTAATGGATCGTCCTCTTCTCTTTTTGACAATAACGTGTAATGATAGCTTACTTAACCATGTTATTTAAGGTATCGTATTTCTTTAACAATAACTTCATTTCATAACTTCTAAACAAATGGAAGGTCACAAGTTTACTTGTAAATTATTAAAATTCCTGCCGGACAGTCCAGTCTGGCCTGCCCTTTCCATTATTTATTGCTTTATGAGTGCTTCAGTTAAACTCCATCATCATATATAATGCTTTCTAACATTTGTTTCAACTCTTCTCTTAGTACTCTGGGATTAGACTCAGCATTTTGTAGATACTGTTTAACTCTTTCCCTCCATCAATATTTCTCTCTATGATATTATAATATCTCATAATAGTCTCAATAATGATTTCCTTTCTTCTCTTTGCTACCATAGCAAACTTGGCCTTGTTTATATCTTTAATGTGCAATATTTTGCCTTGATTCTTTTCTCCTTTCTCATTTATTATAGCATAACCATCTACCTTGTTTATTTTGCATCTCAAAGTAGTCTCTGTTTAGCAGCATGCTAATCTCTTTGTGCCTAGCTCTTCTTTTTCTATGTAGACCCATTTTAGATTTGGTTCTATCCATTTTTACTTAGATATCCTTTTTCTGTCGGCATTTCATGTTACTCTTTTTCCACAGTCCCTATACTCATCCTCTAATGACTTAAGGCTAACTTTTCATGGTATTTCTGTCCTTGATGGTCTTTTTATCAAGCCTACTCGACATATACCCTTCATTGTATCCCATCACATTCTGAATGATGTATCTTCTTTTTGTTATTCTCTAAGAAAAAGCAAGGCTCTTTCTCCATCACTGTTTGTAAAAGTCTTTCTTAGAATAGTATTATTTTACGTCCATCTTAGATCTCTTCATTTGTCGTTCCTCCATATTTAATTGTTCCATTGATTATGATTGCTCAAGTACTTGTTTCAATGTTATTACTTCTTTGAACTATGGTTAACAGATTTGTTGATATCCATATATATCTTATTACTGGACATGATAGATAGTTATTTGAATAAAGTTATTCGTTTGGTTTTAGCAATTTCTTTCTCCAATGTCTATGATGGACATTGGCAGTTTACTTTATCACACCATTTTAAAAAAAGGATTTTTAGGAGGATCCTTTCTGCTTTGCTTGTGTTTTCTGTACGGTATAACTCCAGTTAATGTCTATCAATTCTTGATTAAACATCTCCTCCGACTATATAGCATACTCCAGCTTACAATTATTTTCATGATGAAATATTTTTCTAAAATTCTTTCTTGTTGTATTTGGGGCATCAATTGCAATCAGGAGTGTCTTTTTATATATTATCTATTATTTCCACTCATTAGTATTCTTCCATCTTCATCAGATATATATCAATTTTCATTGGAATAAATATATTCCTAAGTTTACTGATTTTTAAAGACAATCAAAGACAAACAACAGTAAAAACATATCCAACGTTCCTTCCATAGTGTAACAAGCAGGTGTATCCGGTTGGTTTTACAAATTCATTTTGTGCATTCGATATTCACAGTCTCAATTACAGCTCATACATTACAATAATAACTCATATTATCATATAAAAATTCCGAATACGTTAGTCATTATTATTTATCAATCATTTGACTGTAATTTTGATTTCATCATAACTTTGCGAGAATAATAATACTTTGACTTAGCTTCTTTTATAACAATTCAGTATAGTTCTCCAAATCGTATCCTAACTACATTGGTTATTACTATATAGAATATAAAGAAAAGAAAAGACATTCTTTCACTCATATTCATTATTTCTCCGCTAATTCTACATATTCTATTATTATATTTTATTATCTAGCTACTTGATAGAAAAGGCTCCAATTAATTATAAAATTGTTTTGGGATTCGATAACACAGTCTTATTGTAGCTGCCATCATTAACACCAGACCAAGGCCCTGTTCAGACTTGTCTTCACCTTTATCACCAAGGAGAGAAGGAGAAGTTCAGAGATGTGTCGGGTCCAATGATGGATCAGGAGAAGGAATGGAGTTTGGACTGATAGATCAAGCTTGATGCGATAATGAGAATGAAGACCCTTGTGCATTCCAGCACTTCATGAGGATGCCAACAGAACATGTTTAATCGAAATTCGTGAGCAAATCTGAAACCCAGGATGACCAAGCCAAAGACACACTTTCATGTACCCACCTGGACCCTGGGTGAAGGTACACTGACTCTGCTTGGCACCTGTGCCATCTGGAACCACATAACTAAATGCCTCAGTATGCGTGGAGGGGTGCCCATACATGCATACAGCCCAAAGTGTCAGAGAAGTGGTACAGGCCATCATCGAAGAATACGTTGGAGGAGCTCCTCCAGTGTCCTCACCACTTGAAGAAGGATGAGGAAAGTTTGCAGAACAGTTGCTATCAGAGTGAACCTTTCCCCACACTGTTGGAGCCATAGAATGGGAAGACGGTGGCCTGGCCAAAGCTCGAGCCAACCAAGTCCGTCTCTAATAACACACATATAAGGGCTTCTTCAGTATCATCCTCTTTGATAGGTGTTGATTGGTGCTACAAGTTTACATGTCTAATATCCGATGCTTCAGGCAACGGGTCAGCTATCACGACATGCCAGTCGTTACAGGCCTAAGGATAGGGCTCGCTGAACGCACACCTCATCTCATCAGGGTTTACCTAGGGCTATCTTTCGAGACGCCGACCCTCACCTGAAGGTCGATCACACAAGAGTCAGCTCGCGAGACACCTTGAAACGACTTCATTGTGCGTGCGACGACTGAACTGCGCCTGGTCATCCCTGCGAACCTACCTCATATGAAGCGCCTACACTTCAAATACTCTCACGTGAAGAGAGCAGATCTTCAACTACTAGGCATGTCCAGGGGAAGGCGGGTGGTGGAGAACACCCTTGGCTCCTGGACCAACAGTCTCCAGATACTTCTCACCACATTGCAGCCATTGAACAAGAGACTGCTGTGCAGCATCGCTGAAAGCTTAGTGCATATCCTGCACAAATCTCATGCACTCCCACTACCCAGTGTTGCCAGAACATGCTTGTGACCAGTTTCAACAAGGGAATGGGGACATGGAGCACTGGGAAATGGAGCAAGGACTAAACGCTGAGAGACACTGTGGGATAGTACAGGCCCCAACAGAGATTGACGGGAAGGGGAAGCAGCGCGAACCTTCTGAGAACAACTGAGCTGCAACTCCCGCTGGAGCAGTGGCCCTATCTAGCAAGACAGGATGGTAGATGCTTAATGGATGCTTGCATTTCAGTCACTACCATCCACACTGATGGATTGCTGCCATGTATGTTTGCGGTGCGCTACCTAATATACGCATAGGGCATTAATAAGAGTTGTGTTATTTTGAAATTTGTTGCATCAATGATAAATTGTTAACTGATTAAAAAAGGGGCCGATATGCTGTGGCGCTGGGAGGCGTGCATGCATCAGTCCACCACGCTTCACTGGAGGCGTTTCTCTTCTGGCCCACAAACTTCTTACTTAACGATCCCCAACTTATCCCTTCCCATCCACAAGTATATATACGCAGCGGTGATTCCCGAACTCATAGAAACTGTCACCACACGGCTTGTGTAACCCTTATTTTCACAATTTTTGTTTCTTCGCATGACAATCCTTCTTTATATCATGAACTAAATAAAATGAACCCAAATGTGTTAAGCAAATGATACTTTCATTAGGCATACTGTCTTATGGTCATAACGCTGTGCGATGAGACTATAATATACTACAGCAAAAATGAATACTCCATATGCTAAAATGAAGTGTCTTAAAGCAGGGAAGGAATAAACTGTGAAACACAGGTAACATTCTCGGTTCATATCTTAGGCACTATCTGGTCACTCCTGAGTTGATTGTCAAATGTATACTCACTGCTCTGTTCAAGCAGCCTTGAGCGGCACTTGGACTCTGAAGGTGGCTGGTTGGTTGGAGGTGTCTGATATTTTGGTCTGAAAAAGTTGGCGTGTATGCTTTGCCCCCGAGAGTTACAACAATGGGATGGGTGTGTTCGGATGGAATCTCAGATAAGGTACTTGATATTTGATTGAAAGTATGAGAGGATATATAATGTAATTGTAATTGAAGACTATGAAATGGTAGCACAAATAATTTGTAAACCAACCGGCACACTGTATGTATCTATATGGAAGATGACTTAATGTTTTTATGTTTTGTTTGTTTATGTTTGTTTTAAAACCAATAAAATTTTATATATATAAAAAAAGAATCTGGATAATCACTGGCAAGTGGCAAAGAGTTAGAATTTTCTGTATTATTTTGCTGTCATCTGGAGTCAGCCTGTTGAGTTAAATCGAATTATCCTGCCATCCCATTAATCTTAGTGGGATATTTTCATGCTACATAAAAATAGAAGATAGAATTAAAGTCCCCTCAGTGTGGGCTTTTTTAAGATGCTTTGGGAATGGGACATGGCCATGGAAAAGTTTTGCTCATGCAGATCTTACAAAGTGCACAACAAAGTCAGGGCAACCTTTGATTCCTGTGAGTTGGTAGCTGAAATTGATTGCACATCTTTCAAGAAGTGCCATGGATTTCTCAGAGCCTGACAAGGAGGACAGCAGTAGACAAAGCAAGTTTGATGTAATAGTTAAGACACCAGGCTAGGAATGGGAAGGGTGTGAGTTTTAGCCCTGCCTTAGGCACAAAGCCAGAAGAGTGACCTTGATTCTCAGCCCTTGGAAGAAGGAAATGGTGAACCTCATCTGAAATACCTTGCCAAGAAAACTGCAAGGACTTATCCAGAAAGTCACCAGGAATCAAAAACTGAAGACACACACACACAAATCATACTTCTTCATCTTTACTTCCGTTTTTTCTAATTAGGGTATCAAGGGTGAGGAAAAATCATACTATATTTTCATGTATATATATATATCTTTGATTCAGACCTCCAGGAACTAGTCCAGGAAGATGTCAAGAGTTAAGATTGAAACAAAGACATTCACAAATGGGTGTTTATGTACAGACAGTCCTCAATTCACTACTGTAATGGGGCTTGGAATTTCCATAGAAAGTCACAATGACTGTAAATCGAGGCATTCATGTGAATGGACCCAATTTTGTGCCGCTTTTTGCAGAGGTTGTTAAGCAAAGGCTTCAGTGATGAGTGGATGTGATAGTCATTAAGCAAATCTATGTATACCTGTGGGATTTTTTCTTTTTTGCTGGAAACTGACTGAAAAGACTGAAACTGGTAAGAAACATCTTTAATCACAGTAGTGGGAGCAGTCAGGGCTGATCTCAGGAAGAATATCAGACCTCTCTATCCTGAGAAGTGTAATGCTATGAATAACTAAGATACAGTATCTTTGAACTCCATATATGGAGTTTGGGAAATGGAAAAATAACGGAAAAAGGAAAACCATATTTGCACTGTATCGCTATACTAACAGGAAAACCACTGAGGCGGTTAGCAAAAAGCTACCCCAGAAAGCTAGTTCATATTTTTCAGTTTATTTTTTGTCCATTCTCAATGCTTCTCCTTTCCCTAAGATGAAATAAATAATAGAAATAAAGAAAATAATTATTTGATTAAAACTTATATCTACATAAGCCTTCTCCATGTTGTGATTTTGGGATTTGTGCAATACAGTACATTCAAAGAGAGCCTCTTTTGCGGGAAAAGCTGAAAAAGATACAGATTCAACTGGCTTTTCTTTGAAAGTATTAAAACTGCATTTCTTGTTGATCAATTGTGTGTTTCTTTGTGTTACTTGTTTAAAAATGGACTTGAAATGATTGGGGGAAATGTATTAGGCCTTAGATGTAAGTCTAATTTTTTTTTTAGTTTTGCTTGAGGAGTTCAAGTATGTAACCTTTGATTCTGAGAAAAAAATCTTTTTTAAAAATATAGTTTCTTCTTGTCTTGGCTGAAAAAAAAATCCATAAATTGCTTTTTACTTTGAATACATGATGAAATTTGCAAAAAATAAAATGAAAAATGTGTTATTCTATTATGGCAAAGAAAATAAAGCACTTAAAATAGAGTAAACTCATAAGATGGATGGATTATTTCATCTTGTATTAGCAGAGGAGGAACACGGGACTTGGGCATGGAACATAAACCTTTCATAACGAAATGTTTCCCATGTTTATAGATTTTTCCCATAAAGGTCGCTAGTGGTAATTTAGATAAAATGCAGCAGCTAACATAAAGGAAATTTATTTTGGATGGCTACTCTTCTTTTCTTACTTGATATTCTCTCATCCATCTTTTGAAACATAATAGTGTATTCATTTCCCAAAGAAAGAACGTGATTAAAACTACTTTAAGAGTTGATTGAAAAATGGAGACATTGGTGTGGTTTCCATCAATGAAAAAGAAACGAACTTGATCATGTCAGATTTGATCTCTGGATTTCAAATGTAGAAAAAGAAAAAATTCAGAGCTCCCAAGGAATTTTTTTTAAAAAAGGTAACATCATTTTTAATCATTCTTGTTTATCAAGAATGATGAAATGAATCTTTGTTATGGAGTTAATGCTTATTTATTTTTATAAGAAAGGGGCAATATAATTTTCTTGCTGTAATTTTAAACATTTCCTGATGTCTGGAGCAGATTTCTTGTCAAAATGAAATCCTGACATTTTCCATCTATTTGGTTAACACGCTTTTGAGACAGAAAAAAACATATTTTAACAAAAAATAACACTATTGTATTTTTTCATGTACCTCCTATAACTAAGCTATAACTTCATGTACTATTGTTTTATTTTTCATGTACCTCCTATAACTAAGCAAATAGAAAATGTGATGTCATTGCATTGCAGCTTGCACTGCTTGTCAGGATTACTTATTTAATGCTATAATATTAAGTCCTATATTTTCAAAAACTGCAGATCTTTGAATACACTATACACTATATGAACAGTTCAAAGCCATAGTAGTAGAGAAGAAAGTGGTCTCATATGGAATAAAGATGAATTTTTCTAGCTCAATATTGTTGTAGGAGATGTCCAGGCTGAGGGAGGCATCAAATCAGAGGTGATCTGGAGAACTGGTAGTGGAAATTTTGAGCAGTTCGGAGAACTGGCAAATACCACTTCTGACTGGCCCCATTCCCATCTATTCTCTCCTCCTGAGTCCCAGCTGATCGACTGAGTCTTCTTTTGTTGCCCTGCACAGGAGAATGGAGCTGGAAAGCAGGTTAGTGGGGAAATGAAAGTGCTAGCTCAGCTACAGACCAACTGGATAATACAACCTAAAGAATATTACAAGAGATGGTAGTAGAAGTGTTAACTGAAACAATGTTAACTACAATACTTAGGGCAATAACAAATATTGTTGGAAACTCAAATAATGACTTGAAAAATGTAACAGCTTCTGGTATGTTTTCTTCAATTCATTGTTTTAACTCAAGGGTACCATTGTATTTGGACAGATAACCTTGCCTATTTCACTTCATTAAATACTTACATTACTGTGAATTTGCTATAAACCAATAAATAAATCAGAAGCTAATTAAATGTACATTCTATTTTTTCATGTCCATAAAGACAAACTCCAAGTCCTCTATCTTCCTCTAATGTCAATCAATACACCAGTTAGTCCCTCAAATTTCTTAAAACAAGCCATAACAGCTCTTCAAGTCTTTTTAACAATAAAAATAGTTTGGATTGGAGCCTATTGGCTTTATTTCATGCTTCCACTGACTTTGCTTGCAGCTCTCCATTAACCTTAAACAGTTTACTCAGCCTCTTTGCAAGTTTTCTGGGCATTGAGATTTCTTAAAGCAGAATAATATTGGATGGGGATAATGAAAATTAGTGTCAACTAACTCTGCAAGGTTCCATGCTGACAGAATAAATTTACAATTCCAAGATATAAGTGCTGCTATCTAGTTTGTCGTCATTTATCCCAGCGCACAAACTGATACAATTAATGTTTAGAAAGTTGCATGAAATGTGAATAGGCAAAAATGTTATCAGTTGGTGATAATATTTGGTGCTATTCATGATGGATGCGGGACCAAGTTGAAAGCACGAAGAATGCAGGATCTAATTTGTTTTCACATCCAGAAAAATAGATCTGTATTAAAAACTGATGAGAAAATTAACAAAAGGCTGGATTAAGCCACTATTTTTGTCTTCTTTTTCTGCAGCAACATAAAATGCAAATCAGGAACTGGGAAGAGCCAGTTTGATTTTTGTACTGAATATAAAATAGGCTGCATTTGCAGACTGAAATTTGAAATATTACTTGTCCAAATAAATGCAATGGAGTATATTGTACAGTCATACCCTGATAGCAGCACAAAGGTGGATCATACTTCAGTGTCACAAACATATGTGCTAAATGTTTTATATTAGCACATAATGATATTAGTTATATTTTATAATCTTATTTTGTCTAGATTCCATTTTAAATTGTATTGTATCAAGTTCAATTTTAAATAGTATTTTATCAAATTTCATTTTGAATTGCTTTTATTAAATTGTAGTAACAAATTGTTGCTGGAACTTTACACTTTGATATGGCCCAAGAGCTAATCAATAAAGACATTATTATTATAATATTTTTTAAATAAGATTGCAGAAATAAATTCATTCTTAATGATAATAGTTCTACAGCAACATTCCTCTAAAATGATTAATTGACTCCAATGTTAATTGGTCATCAGTGTCCACACTCAGTGGATCACAGAAGAAAAGTCAAAAGACAATCCATTCCTTCTAAGAAGTTAGTAGTTGCAGAAAATTAGAATAGAGGTGTTGCTGTTTCATCAAATATTTGAATTATTTATAATAGTTCCTCCAACTCTCCAGATATATAAGAACATTCGGAAATCCCAATGAATAATTGCATGCCTACTAAATCTGGAGGGCATCCGCTAAGAAAAATCTGATTTCTATTTATTGTAGTTTCCATGTCCAGTGGCTTAATAAGATGTACTTTTCATTATAGTGATTTATTTTAAAGCTAAAAACAAAGTCTAATGATCACTGAATTCAGTTATGGTAAAATTAGGAGAGGGAATAGCTATTAGGCATAAAACATAGTTAATTAGGACACCCACTTTTATTCTTTATGGACATTGCAAATCTATGGTCTTATACTTAGCATTTTCAAAGGCTAGTGTAAAATAAATTGTGGGAAAAAGTTGTATGAAGAAAGTTTTATCAACAAGAAGATTTAAAATTATTGCCCACCAAAATTATTATTAGATTTAAAATTATTGCTAACCAAAGTCATTGGAGTGAATGTAAGTTTTTACCCGTAGGAGATGATCAGGCTGAGCCTGGGGGAAAAGTGAAGCATCATCAGTTTGGAGTCTATTTGTACCCGCAAGACATCTAAGTCCAACCCTCCTTGAATTCAGTTGACTCTTATCTATCACTAATTTGCTTTGACCATTAGTAGATTCTTGTTTAGGGATAGCATGGAATAAACTTGCATTCATTTGGACAACCCTGATTTCTAATTTTGTGAGCCTGACATCATTAGCTATTTAAAAAATGGAACTAGTAGATATTCTTTTGTTTCAAATCAGTGTTTTCATATAATTGGGGGATAAACAGAAGCAATTCCCTATCAAGGATTGTTCTAATTTCTTCTCATATTTGGCTCTGGTCACCCAGAAAAAATAGTGTAAAACATAGGCATTTTCCAGGATGCAAGTTGGAGACAAAATGTTGAAAAACAGTATTGTAAAAACAGGTATGTAATAAACAATGAACAAATAGCGGACCTTGAGATAATTGTTAGTGAACACTAACAAAGAAAATCGTCTGTTTATTATTTTGTTTTCTAACCTTTGAGACCACTTCATTTGTACCTTCCTTATGCTTGTCTCTTCAATCTCACTATAATCAGCATCTAAATCAGGAATGTCAAACTCTATTTCATTGAAGGCTCCATCAGGGTTGTGTTTGACCCAGGTGGGCATTGCCAGAGTGGGCATGGCCAGCTTGTCGCCACTCATGTCAGGGGCACTTGTGGTGGCCCGATCACTCTGCCAGTGAAAATGGGCTCTTGAGCTCCATTTTTGGCTGTGATGGTCTCCTGCAACCCTCTGCCAGTGAAAATTGACTTCAGGAGGGCCACCTTCAGCCCTCACATGCTTTGTTTTAGGCTGCCAGTGCAAATGTAGCTCAGGAGTGCTGCCCACAGCCCTTCCAAGCTCTGTTTGTGGTGGCAGAAGTACTGTAGGCCAGTCCTTTCTTCTTTCCAGGGCAGCCCCATGTGCCAGATCTAAGCACCTTGTGGGACAGATCTGGCCCCTGGGCCTTGATCTAAATGCATATGTTGGTCATGCAGATGTAATTCTAAGATTAAGGATAAATTATCATTATCTGGGAAACATACTTCTGCAAAATTAATTACTGATTTTGACAAAAATAATGGGTACTAATATTGTATGTAGCTTCAAATTCTTATCCAGATGCTGAAATCCTAGCATTCATCACTGTCAGTATTTAAGAAATTATGAGCTGGAATAGCCATAACAACAAGTCAGCCAATGGGAACTGTTTGCTGATTAAGAAACAGCAACTGTTGTGAGCCATATCAGATGGCTCAGAGACTGGGCATAGCTTAGGGTAACCAGTCTGTATAAATATATTGCTTTTCTGCTTATATAATGTCTGTGTTTCTGTGCTTCAGTTCTGGTAGTTCTGATTGCTTCTGCTTCTTGTACTTGCTACCACGTTGAAAGAGTTACATGGGTATTGTATACATGCATAATATTTTACATTATTGTATATAAAAAAGTTTATTCTATAAATGAATTGTGCTGATTTATTTACTTGTGCTCTAGTTGGATTGCTGCAAGCTCTAAAAATAATCTCTTGCTACACCATTTATATGACCATTTGAATCAGGCAATGCCCTCCTTTAATTGCAACATTGATCCTTTGAGTGCTGCAGTGATACCAATTCATGTCCATCACATTCACTGCACACACTGTTGTATTTAAAGGGCCTGTCACATTGGCCGACGGATGCAACACGTTTGTAAAAAGGACACAGTGGACGAGAAAATGTTCCATCTGTTGTTACCCACCCTCCAAAGTGCTGCGAATTTGCATAACCAGAGCGGACAACAATGGAAAGGAACGGACGGGGGGAGGATGTAGCCAGGATGGAAAGCAGATGCTCCACGGAGAGGGAAGCAGATGGAGGCGGATGGCCACATCCGCAGGGTTCCGGGTGGAGCACAGCGAAGCGGACACGCAGGGAAGGATGTGGATGCAGAGCGGATGCCTGGCGAATGAATGCAAAGATGCAGAGCGGAAGCCTAGCGGATTCCTAGCGGATGCCTAGTGGCTGCAGAGCATTCACTGCGCATGCGGGGAGGATGCATTAGCGCGTCAGACCCTGCGGCATATACAAGGGAAGCAGCTCGCAAGCAGGTACACGCATTCAGAGGAAAGACCTACTGCCAGAGAAACAGCTCCAGCCAGCCAGCCAGCCAGCCAACAACCATGGGGAAAAGAGAAAGCCTGTGCATCTGCTGCCAGCCCTGGCAAGAGGGACTAGGGCCATCCATCCCACCCCCTGGCCCTGACCTGCTTCTGCTGGGGCTTCTTGCTGCTGGGGCTGACTCTTCTGGCACTGGAGCTTCTCTGCTGGCTTCTGGTCTGTGCTTCTACGGTGCTTACTCTGCTGGTGCTGGGTGCTGTGCTTCTGCTGGTGCTTACTCGCTGGTGCTGCCTGGTGCTTGGTGCTTCTGCTGGTGCTTACCTCTGCTGGTGCCTGTGCTCGCCTGGCTGTCAGGGGCTGTCTTGCTGGTGCTTACTCTTGCTGGCGTTCTCCTGGTTGCTGGGGCTTCTGCTGGTGCTTACTCTGCTGGCGCTGGCTTGGGGCCTGGTCCTGTGGTTGGGCGTCTTCTGGTGCCCCTCCTAGGTCGCTGCTGGGCTGCTGGTGTTCCTGGTCCTTGGTGCACTGCCTGGCGCCTGCTTGTGTGGTTTACTTCTGCTGCTGCTCGAATTCTTCGTTTTGGTGTCCCTGCGTGTGTGCTGCTTCTAGTGCTGCTGGTGGCATGCTAACTGCAGGTTGCTGCTTGCAGGTTGGTCCTGCCTGGTACCTTCGCTAGGTCCTGCTTTTTGGCCGTGACGATACTTTCTTCTTTGGTGCGCTCTGCTCGGTGTGATGTGTTGGAGGACGAAGGCCCCCTATAAACCTCGATACAGCCCCTCTATCACGAGTTTGCGCCCAGTATGTCGCCCTGCAGATGGGAGGAAGAGGCACTACGCATGAACGAGAACGGGTTAGAGGAGGGCTACTCCATCCGAAGAGAGAACATGAGGATGAGCGTGCTGGAATGGCTGTGGGAAACAAGTAGTCTTTTCTGAGGGATCACAGGCTCTATTGTAGCAGCACCCAAAAGGAAGCAGGCTGCTTGTGAGAGAGAAAGGCAGAAGCCTGGGCTACACTTCGGAGGTGCTCCTCGGGCTGAGTGGAAGCCACATGCCACAGTCTGGTAGCGGAAGCTGCAGCCCTTCAACAAATCTTGGCCAGGTCACGGTCAAGCTGACTGGAAACTGAGAGACCTACGTGATGCCAGAGTGTGCAGTGTTCATTGAGAGGGTGAGCCGTGAATTCCCAGGAGAGCCCCGTCGGCACAGAGCTTTCTCAGGCAGCCCAGCAAGAGAGCCAGTCTCTTGCTCTGCTAGAGTCAGTTCCTTTGTGCCAGGCATGGTATGTCTGCATGCCCACATGAGTGGTATGAACCCCGAAGCTGTAACTCCTGTGGCGGAACGTGATGGGAGGGATGCCCCTGACACGAGTGGGAGCAAGAGAGGGCACATTCCACAGAGAAGAGCACACGGATCCACCCCCAAGCTCCACCGTCTCACACATGAAAGCAGTGCAGAGAGGACAGACTAGAGGGGCAGCGAACCACACGGTCCTGTCAGGAGATACAGGGGACACCATTCATGAAGCAGGGTAGATTCTCCTCTCTCAGCTGGTACACATCTGACGTCCCATCCTTCCCAACCGCATTGTCCTGTCCTCACCTACGTCAACCAGACACTCAGAACATGTCCTAATACAGTACACCAGTGATCAAGGCAGGATCACACAGTCTTCTTCACAACCTCCAGACCCAGCTGAACACTGTCTCCCACCAGTCCAGGTCCTCGCCTCTCCACCCCAGGTGATGTCACTGCCTTCCAAGGCTTTTCCAAAGCCCTCACCTACCAAGGGCTGCGGATACCAGAGCTCATTGCACACAAGGCAGCCCTTCCCAGGCCAGGCCACAGGTACATCGTACACCACGGCATTTTTTGGTTGCGTTCTGTGTAGTGTGTTGTGGTAGTGATGCTGATGCCACCAGTGCCACGGGATGCCACCAGGCCACCATGCCACGTGGATGCCACCACACCACAGATGCCACCCACACCTCCCCTTGGTCAGCTGCAGAGCCAGACAGCCCCACTACCACTCCTCCGCCTTCCGACACAGCCAAGCCCGGCCTGGAGAACATCTGCATTGGCTATTGGGGCTTGACACGCCATGTCCTGGAGAAGGGGCTCTCAACAGACAGGACTGAGCCAGCTCTCTGAGAGCTTCCTCCGACACCCGTCCCCTGTTGTCCTCTCGGGTCAGGCCCCCAATGATGCCTCAGAGCCAGCAACTCCAGCAGCAGCCAGCCTCCACAAAAAAGCACTGGACCCTGCACACCCTGAGACTATGGGCATGCCTCAGAGTGACTGAGAAGAGTGCCAGAGACTGGGCTGCCTTCAAAATGTTTTGTGCACTCAAGAACTGTTGAGGGAGATGAAATGTCAGTAGACCGGTATGCTGCGATGGATCGAGAGCGATAGTAAAACGGACGCTAGTGTAGTACATAAAAGAGATGCATCGTGTTAACCCAATTAACCAATGGATGGCAAGTGTTTCTCTCTGTTTTACATCCTCTTTCCATCCATTGGTGCTGTGTGACAGGGGTTTAACATATAGTACTTGTAGCATTCAGCCCAATCAAGTATGTAACTCTCTATCTACAATTACAAGTGCTTTTGGATATTATCTCCTTTACTTCAGCAATACATTTTTCTGACCAGCCCCCAAAATATTTTTGGAACATTTTCATTTCTCTTACAAACTTATGACTTGATTTCTATATTTTCTGGAGAAATATGCATTGATTTGAAATACATGTTACTTCAAGTAACATCTTAAAAATAAATTAAAATGTATATATTAGATTTCATTATTATGGCTAGGTCAGGACATTTTTGTTTCTAATACAAGAAGAATAAATCACCTGGATAATCTACTCTTTTCTATTTATAGTAAAAAAAATTTACTAAATAAGTTATGAAACTATTAACTCCAGATCAATTTCTGGATTTCTTAGAGTAGTATTGTATGAAGCTTTGATTTGTACTTCAAATATGAAGTACCAAAACATTTGCTTTTTCATCTGGCAATATTACAGAATACTACTATCTCTCTTGATTTATTATTAGATATTTTGGTTGAAGTGCTCTATTGTCCCCGTTGATTTATCGATGTACTATTCATTTGTAAATTCAACCCTGGCAAGTCCTGGCATGTAATTGATATAGCTGCCCATCTGGTACTATGAAACCTGTTTTGTTATTAACATAAATGTAAATGTGATTTCCAATAAAATACTGTTGGAAGACATATTTCTCAATTTCATTTATGAATTCATTTTGTATTTCACTATCCTATAGACACCTATGGTGTCCACCTATATTATAGGGGTAGTGGTAATTTCTAGGAACAGAACATTCAGTACTTTAATGGACAACTCATGATCATTGAACTAGATCTTTCTATACAGAATTTGCAGAATGATTTATGTGCTTTCCATTAACTAATTAATGGATTTTAATTAATCTAAGCATTAATTAATGATTTTATATGTCACCATATAGTGAAACAAACAAATTGTTAAAAAGTTATAATATTTGTGTAGTTACTTACCAAGCACATCTAAATTGTATTAAAATAAGCAAAATACCTTTACAATCCGCAAGACATGTCACAATTTTTGAGTACCTCTAATGTTTGGAAATTGAAAGGTGAAAATTTTTACATGCCTTATAAAATGTATATTGTATATGCCATTGTATATAACATAACCAATTACAGGAAGAGATATAGAGTACTAAAAGATGATATTTGTCATGATCCAAAGCTTACCACCCCACCCCCACCCATGCTACCAACAGTATCAAATACTGCCATTATAGGAGTTTCTACTTACATGTCTATTTGCCTTCTTTTCTGGCTGTTTCCTGCCGTACTATCCTGCAAGAGATCCTATCATATAATCAAACTCTGGCTTTCAGCATTTTAAGCAGACACTTTTCTCATCATTTGCTATTGCTGTTGCATTTGCTGTTAACTGTAAGTTTTATCAATACTCTGATGTAATAATAAATATAGTTGGAAATAATACTTGTAGCAGCAAGAAAAATCAAACATTGTATTCACTGATCAATGGTAAACAATTCAAGTTTCTCTTTCAAGGACTAAAGGCTAAGTGTTGCATGGTTTTATATATTATTGGAAGATATACTCCTGGCACATTTTCCTGGGTGAGAACAAAAACATTATTGCCAACAGCATCTAACAAATAAATACTTTTNAAAATGTTTGCTGCTATTAAGAAGAATACCAGAAACATTGAACAAGAACTGTTTATGGCTTACCAAGGGCAAACATGACAATATTTCATTGATTCAGCAAAGCCAAGGCCAAGATCAAGATCATACTTTATTCTCAGTTACGATCACGTCCACATTCTCTGAGTACGTGATTCATCTTCTTTTCTAATGTCTAGAAGGCTTGTGGCTCTTTGGTTCAATTTCCCACAGTACAAGCTGTCCCCAAACTGTCATTCTGAGGGGATCTTCAGACTTATGTTCTGTGAAGTGACAGACAATTTGACAATTCCCTTGGATAATTCATCATTTTGAGAGTTTTCTGAAAGCAATAGTTATGTTTGGCTTACACTGACCAGAGAGTGAATGGTGTAACATTATCCAGGAAAATAGAAATAGACAACAATGTGTGGTTATTGAGGAAGGTTGCTGAGGAAATTCCCCATTAGGAGAATGAGTGCACACAGGGAGACGTAGTGAGCAAATGATGTTGAATAACACACAACCAGCACACAGATACACTGAAGAGTAAAATGTAGGTTTACTTCCAGTAAATGGTTAAGCAAAGTCCAAAAAGCAGTTCAAGTCATACACGGTTATAGTAGTCAGTCTAGGGATAATCCAATAACAAAGTCCATACAATAAACAGTTCACTAACAGACTTACATCATATCCAAGAATAACAACGATCAGCAACAGTCAATAGGGAAATGCAGGAACCAAAAAAGGTGAACATCAGAATATCAGAATACCAACTAGCAACTAGCAACACTCTCTTGGAAACCAGGTTTATGTCTCCATCTTATAGTCATTTGAGGAACCACACCCAATTACAATTTTAGCATTCCCTTAAAGCGACAGTATTAAAATGTCTATCCTGGTTTATAT